>WNWK01001598.1:205000-264853 GCA_009830355.1 Cherax destructor | reverse complement strand
AAGCTACGGATGATGCGAGAAGCCAGCAGATGACCTGGATATGACTGGCTTGGTCGGATGATCGACTGGGCGGTGGGTCCCCTACACTACACTCTGCCGTGAACCACTGCTGTCACCACTGTTAAGTCTAACTTCTTGGCTGCTTACTTTGGGCAGTAGAATGGTAGCATAGGTGCAGAGATACGGCCAATGACTAGACTCAGTTTATTAATGGCAAGGTGTAGGAATACACGGGGACAGAGTGTGAGGGGACCGGGAGCCAGTTGGGTAGAACCTGGTTCAGTGAGGTAGGCCGTCGAAGTGAGAGAGAAGCATGGCTGACCAGCCCGACCTTGATAGGCCTATAGAGGGCAGCACCATAGTGCCGCGCAGTTTGAAACAGCCTCTGGGTAGGCTGTTTACAATTGTAAGATATGATTTTCTCCCATTTTTTTCCCGGAAGAAGCTGGAGGGAGAAGAGGGTGAGATGAGATACACCTAGACATTCTTTCTTTAATAGGAGATTTCCTTCGTTATTTATCTTTCCAGTGTGTTTCCATGTATTGAACTTTATTACTAGTAACTCTCTCCGTTCCTTAGACATCAAACTTACCTTTCGCCAGACTAACACTCTTCCCACTAATCTAGTTCATACCTCCCCTCCCTCTACAGATTTTCCTGGTGTCTACTCTATTTCTTGCTCGTTCTGTCCTCTTCAGTACTTCGGAGAAACTGTCCGATCTCTTTCTGACAGACTCAGGGAGCACAAAAATAGTGTTAGGCTTGCCGACACTAATAATGCTCTTTTCTGTCATGTCAGAGATCACAGTCATCCTATTGATTGGTCTTCTGCTAAAACTGTCTACCCTACGTCTAACTTTCATAGTCGCCGCCTGGTTGAATCCTCCCTTATACACAACTTTCCTTGTATGTATCTTAGCTCTGGCTTTGTCTCTGTTGATGCTTTCCTCTCTCATTACATTGTTAAATGCTCCAAACTTCAGAACATCCGTGACTTAACCTGATTCCTTCCCCTTTCATCTCTTCCCCCTTCTCCTTTTTCTCCTATGGGTTTTCTTTTCTTTTCTTTTGCCTTGTTTCTGTCCTTTATTTTATTCGCCTTTTCCTCCCTCTGTGTTCTTGTCCAACCCATGCGGGCCGCCAGCTTCATTGCAGTGCTCCTTTCCTAGAATATGACTGACTCTACTACTACTACTACTACTACCACTTCTACTACTGCCTCCATTATTACCCCACTCTCTTGTGCCCTCCCCTGTCTGCCTGCCTATATATACCCCTTCCACCTGTTCTGTGTGTTAGTGTGACTTTGTAAATGGTCCAAGTCGGACCGAAACGTCGTCGTAAGCTCCTCTCTTTTTATATGTGCGGGTTGTGTGTGTAATTTCAGTTTACCTCTTCTGAATGGCTTCAATGATGCTGCTAATGTTGGCAAACTCGTAGATGTTGTAAAATAACAAGAAAGTGGAGTCGTTGGAATCCGTGACGTAACTGAAGAATAACTCAAGTGAAAAGCATCAAATTTTCACCACATGTCCGATTTTGTGAACGCTGATAATAGGTAGCATAGGTCCTAATTTGTCAATTGTGTTTAGTGTTTATTTTCAGAAAGTAAAAATATGCTAATGTTGATCGGCTTCAAATTATTAATGATGATGGAGTCTGCACCACGGATGATGCAGTGTAAGTTTATTCTGAGTAGATGCAACTTATAATTAATTAAATAAAAAAAAATTATGGAGAATGACTTTTCTGATCAGCTTCAATCCTCACTGGAACTGAACTTTATTAAGAAAATTTGATATATTCATGTTGAACTGTATAAATTTCAATATGCCAAGTTTATTAAATATTTTTTTCCAAAGTAATATGAAGAGTATGTTTCTTGGGATTGTCTTCTAGCTCTAAGATCTTGGGTATCTTAGTTTCAAGTTTTTTTTTTTTCGTGTTCATTTTGGGCTGTGTGGTTGCCAATTTTCCATTTTTTAGGCAATTTTATTAAGTGGATTTTCTTAAAAAAAAATTAAAATATTTTTTTCATACGAAATTGGAGAAAACTTAAAAAATGTATTTTATAGTGCGTTGTAAAATTTAATGAGGATAGGCTTTCCTATTTTTGGGATATATTTCTCTCTGAGATGATGGAACCCCACTTTAATACAGCTTCAATATAGGTGTTTCTTAATGAATGGTTTGAATTACATTTGGCTTGTGTATATCATAATTTGTCATTTTTATTGAAGGAATTGTGATATTAATTTCACAAAGAAGACTTGTGCATGTCTCTTCTGAGTCATTTATCATCGTCAATGCAGATATTTAACTGCATTACAAACTTATGCCGCTCGCTGCATTATTCCATTAACAGGCATTGACGTACAGAGAACTTGGGTTAGGCCATTCTCGGATAGTGCAGAGACTGATCTATCTAGTTGGTACTAGAACTGCCTGGGTTTAGTTACTAGATGACTCTTCCAATCAGGAGTACTGATCTGGAAGGCGTGATGTAAACAACAGCAGAAGTTGACTCCTCAACATAAACACTGACTGTGATGTATCGCAGTCAACAGAAACAGATAGTCCTGGAATTAAAGCGCACTTTACCATACATTCTCCCTTTAAACTCAGAGATAATTAAATTCACTCAATATTATGCTTGAAATAAAGAGAAATTGTAATGCTGTTGGTAGAATTACGGATAAAATGTTAGGTAAAAGTACACATGTACAACTAATGTCGCATTAGTAGCATACCTAACAAGAGAGAAATTGTGAAACAATAAATAAAATTCTTCTACCTGGTCACTGACAGGGCCGCGGGGACACCTTTCAGGTCGAATCCCTCCAGGTAGATCGCTAATATGGCGGGCCTTCAAAATGCAGTCGATCATAACAGTGACAATGGCAAAGTTCATAATGGCTTCACACTCACATGCACGATGATCCATAACTTTTTTTTATCATGCATATATTTCACCATTAATTGTTTTTTCGTGCCCCACCTAAAATATTTTGTGCATCGAAGCTATTTTATGATCCATTAAACGGGCTAATTTTGTTGCTATTTTCAGAGTTCAAAACTCGAACGCCGCGCTGAAAGCTATTTACTGTCGTATAGTCAAATGTTATCATGAAATTATTTTGGTATCGATGTGGAATATAAACCTCGGCTTGTTTCTGTGTATATATTTTATGCAGTGTAAAGATACTGTATGAATGTAATGTATAAAGTATTTTGACTTTATTGCCAATATTCAGTGGCATTATTCCTCGGCCACCGGAAGGACGTTGTGGTATATGAAATAACTTTGTCTCTCATTGCTACCTTCTTGCTAAATTAGGCTGATGGACCGCCAATAAACCCATAACACTAAATATTTCTGGATAAATGTTAAATATTCCTCGAAAATAAAATGCTTTTCAGGATTTTTTTTTTGTTCAAACCAGAGGTCTTTGTGAGGTTATAGAATAGAGCAAGAATTAGAAATATTTACTTGGGCTTTTCAGAATTGACATATTATTTATTGAAATTTACTTTTATGTATAATTTGAAGCGTTGTGGAAGCTGAAACTGCCTGCTTATATGGGCAACATAACTTTGAGAACACTTATAGGAAAGTGAGGGTCAACTGAAGATTCTCTCAATTTTTAAGGATTTTTTTTTTGATAAATTTTGGAAATGCTTGGATCGGTTAGATAAAGTAAACATGTTTATATTAGAAAATCTTTAGTAATGTTAGTGTAATGAAGTGAAATGGAAACACTTATTTTTTTCAACTGGGAAGAATTGCAGATCTTTGTGTCTATTGAACACGTACGATAAAGGTAAATCAAACTAATTTCTACTTACATTGATTATACACAGACTTTTAATTTCCCATGTGCTTCTTAAATGTTTTTAATCTTGAAATATTTTCTTTCCAACATCTGTATTATACTCACCCGAAGATCCTTTTCCTTGAGTGAGGTTTATAGTCTTTGACCACCTGTCTGCGGTCTTCTTTGCCCTTCCCCGATCTTCATGACTTTACATTTGGCAGGGTTAAATTCAAGGAGCCAGTTGCTGGACCAAGCTTGTAGCCGGTCCAGGTCTCTTTGTAGTCCTGCCTGATCATCGACCGATTTAATTCTCCTCATTAACTTCGCATCATCTGCAAACAGGGACACTTCAGAGTCTATCCCTTTCGTTATGTCATTCACATATACCAAAAACAGCACAAATCTTAGGACTGACCCCTGTGGATCCCCGCTCATCACAGGTGCCCATTCTGACATCTCGTCACGTACCATGACTCGCTGTTGCCTCCCTGTCGGATATTCTCTGATCCATTGCAGTGCCTTTCCTGATATGCGTGCCTGATCCTATAGCTTCTGTACTAATCTCTTGTGAGGAACTGTGTCGAAGGCCTTCTTGCAGTCCAATAAAATGCAGTCAACCCACCACTCTCTCTCGTGTCTTACTTCTGTTACCTTGTCGTAAAACTCCAGAAGGTTTGTGACACAGGATTTGCCTTCCATGAATCCGTGCTGGTTGTCATTTATTATCTTGTTCAGTTCCAAGTGCTCCACCACTCTCCTCCTGATAATTTTCTCCATGACTTTGCATACTATACACGACAGTGACACTGGTCTATAATTTAGTGCCTCGTTTCTGTCCCCTCTCTAAGGATCCATCGGTGTGTGTGTTTGTACTCACCTAGTTGTGGTTGCAGGGGTCGAGTCATAGCTCCTGGCCCTGCCTCTTCACTGGCCGATACTGGGTCACGCTCCCTGCTCCATGAGCTTTATCATACCTCTCCTTAAAGCTATGTATGGAACCTGCCTCCACTACATCGCTTCCCAAGCTATTCCACTTCCCGACCACTCTATTACTGAAGAAATACTTCCTAACATAACTGTGATTTATTTGAGTCTTCAACTTCCAACTGTATCCCCTTGTTGCTGTGTCCCATCTCTGGAACATTCTGTATCTGTCCCCCTTGTCTATTCCTCTCAGTATCTTATATGTCATTATCATGTTTACCCTATCTCTCCTGTCCTCCAGTGTCGTCAGGTCGATTTCCCTTAACCTCTCCTCGTAGGACCTACCCCTTAGCTCCGGGACTAGTCTTGTTGCAAACCTTTGCACTTTCTTTAGCTTCTTTACGTGCTTGGCTAGATGTGGGTTACAAACTGGTGCTGCATACTCCAGTATGGGCCTAACGTACACAGTGTACAGAGTCCTGAACGATTCTTTATTAAGATGTCGGAATGCTGTTCTTAGGTTAGCTAGGCGCCCATATGTTGCAGCAGTTATTTGGTTGATGTGCGCCTCAGGAGACGTGTGTTTGTGTGTGTGTTTGTGTGAGTGTGTCTCTGTGTGTGTGTTTGTGTGTGTGTGTAAATATGTGTGTGTGTGCTCACCTATTTGTACTCATTCCAGAAGGCTGCTCAAGTGCCATTACTGAACGAATTTTCTCCCTTAAGGAATAATGTCAAGTAGGTTAGTCCATTTCAGACCCCCAAAAATACACTTAGAAAAGCACTTACAATATTACATTTACATAATTGTACGATTTCCGAGGTGCTCGTAACTCGGGGGTTCACTGTATATATAGTATATATATATATATATGCAAAAAGATCACAGTAATCAGGTGATATCAAAATATGCAAGACAACCACTATGAAAAAAATAGAGGAATTCCAAGCGCTTTCGTGACTACTCACATTATCAAGTTCCTTGATAATGTGAGTATCACAACTGAATTCTATTTTTCATAGTGGTTGTCTTAATATATATATATATATATATATATATATATATATATATATATATATATATATATATATATATATATATATATATATATATATATATATATATATATATATATGTGTGTGTGTGTGTGTCGTGCCGATTAGCTAAAACTTGCGATTTTGGCTTAAATAGCAACGCTCACCTTGCCATATAAGACAAGTGAAAATTTGTGTATGCAATAATTTCGCCAAAATCATTCTGAACATAACGAAAAAAATATATTTCATTGTGTTTGTTTATTATTAAATTAATGTTAACGTATCTAAAATATATTTAGTTGGATTAGGCTAAATTAAATTGTGCTTGTTGTAATAAGGTTAGGTAGGTTTTCAAAGTTTCTCTTGGTACAAAATTATAAATTCTTACATTAACATAAATGAAAAAAATATATCTTTAAACGTATAAGAGAAAATTTTAGAAAGGTCTTAATTTTAGATGAGTTCTTGCTAATTGACCAGTTTTACCTAATCGGCACGACATATATATATATATAATCTTTAGAATTGTGCGGATTAGATCTAGACATGGATTGCTTCTCACATGGACAATAATATGTTATGTGTTCTAGAGTCGGCAAAATAATCTTTAGAATTGTGCGGTTTAGATCTAGACATGGATTGCTTCTCACATGGACAATTATATGTTGCGTGTTCTAGAGTCGCCAAACCAGACTGAGCCACAGCAACGCGTGGCCGGGTACAGCTAGTTTTAAATAAAAAATATTTCTTACCTTAAATTGTTTTTGCTCATGTATGACGGTGGTTCAGTTGTGATGCCTTGCAACATTACACAGCCCCTGATGACGCACTGAGAAGTGTGAAATTACTTGAGCTAAAGATTTCCATCCCTGTGGCTTGTCTTGCACATATATATATATATATATATATATATATATATATATATATAATATATATATATATATATATATATATATATATATATATATGTAATCAATAACAACACTCCACTAGCCAAGGACTCGAACCCATGTTGTACTGGCCCACCTATGGTGAGCGAGAACCACATGATGCTTTAACCCATAGGACCATGCAATCCTACAAGGTGGCGCAGCCAGCAGAGCTAGCTGTTTTACCGCAATCCGAGGATATATGGTGGTGAGGGAGCTTCTAAGCTATTTTCATTCTCCTCCCTGTTTGGTGTATTAGCTTCACAAGCAGCATATATATGTTATTGTAACCATGAACGAGTGGTATTGATCAATATCAACACTGCACTAGCCAAGGACGCGATCCCATGTTTTTCGAGTCATTGGCACTAGTAGTGCAGTGTTGCTATTGATCAATACCCTCGTTTGTGGTTACAATAATATATATATATATATATATATATATATATATATATATATATATATATATATATATATATACAATGAAATTATATGTATAATATATATATACAATGAAATTAGCTCAGAGGCACTCACACCACCGTATGTCCTCGGATCAAAAAACACGTAGTTCTGCTGGATGCTTGATTCTTGTAGGATTTAATGGTCCTGTGGGTTTGAGAATTTTGTAATTTTCGCTAACCATGAGGCGGGCCAAAACGACATGGGTTCGAGTCCTTGGTTAGTCACAGTGTTGTTACTGATAAAATACATTTTGTTCGTGGCTACAATAATATAAATACTGCTTGTGGAGGCTAGTACACCAAACGTTGAGTAGAATGAAATTAGCTCAGAGGCACCCACACCACTGTATGTCCTCAGATCAAGGTAAAACACCTAGTTCTGCTGGGTGCTTGATTCTAGTAGGATTTGATGGTCCTGTGGGTTGGAGCATCATGTGATTTTCGCTCACCATGAGGTGGACCAAAATGACATGGGTTCGTGTCCTTGGCTAGTCAGTGTTGTTATTGATTAAATACCACTCGTTCTTGGTTACAATAATATATATATATATATATATATATATATATATATATATATATATATATATATATATATATATATATATATATATATATATATATATATATATACATATAAAATATACACCCCTTTTCTTTGTTGCCTCACTATGTGCTCTCCGGAAAAAGGATGGAGGAATCAAGCCCATTGCAGTGGGCAACACCCTTCGGCGCCTAGTCGCCAAGGCTGCAGTTAAAATGGTGAGTCAAGAGGCTGCTGCAATGTTGAAACCAACTCAGCTCGGTTTTGGTGTTCAACAAGGCAGCTGCAGCTGCCCACGCAGCACGAGTATACACCAGCAACATGTCCGATGAAAAAGCCTTGATCAAATTGGAATTTGCCAATGGTTTCAACTTAGTCAGAAGGGATGCTGCTCTGCAAGCAGTTTCTAGACACTTCCCTTTTTCTATCCCTTCATAGAATCGTGTTATAGTGTGACTTCTAAACTATTGTTTGGAGACCATGAAATTGAATCGTGTTATAATGTGTGCAACAGGGGGACCCTCTCGCCCCTTTCTATTCTGTCTGGTAATCAAGGAAGTCACAGAAGCACTCTCCAGCGGTGAAGCAATGTAAAAAGAGAAAATGAGAGAGTGGGTGAGAAGTTATCAACAAATTTTGTTGAAAATAATAAAAAGTTTTGGAGTAAGATTAATAAGTTGAGAAAGCCTAGGGAACGATTGGATATGTTAGTTAAAAATAAGAGAGGAGAGTTATTAAATGGAGTCAGAGGTATCGGGAAGATGGAGTTAATATTTTAAGGATTTGTTAAATGATGATGAAGACAGGGAAATTGTGATTTCGTGTATAGGGCAAGGAGGAACAACATCTTATAGGAGAGAGGAAGAACCAGTTGTGGGTGTAGGGAAAGTTCGTGGGGAAGTGGATAGAATGAAAGGTGGTAAAGCACCTGGGATTGATGGGATAATGATAGAAATGTTAAAGGCAGGTGGGGATATAGTTTTGGAGTGGTTAGTGTTTCTATTTAATAAATGTATGGAAGAGGGTAAGGTACCTAGGGATTGGTAGAGAGCATGCATAGTTCTTTTGTATAAAGGCTAAGGGGACAAAAGAGAGTGCAAAAATTACAGGGGAATAAGTCTGTTGAGTATACCTGGTAAAGTGTATGGTGGAGTTATTATTGAAGGAATTAAGAGTAAGACGGAGAGCAGGATAGCAGATGAACAAGGAGGCTTTAGGGAGGGTAGGGGGTGTGTAGACCAAGTGTTTACAGTGAAACATATAGGTGAACAGTATTTAGATAAAGGTAAAGAAGTTTTTGTGGCATTTGTGGATTTGGAAAAGGCGTATGACAGCGTGGATAAGGGGGCAATGTGGCAGATGTTGCAAATGTTTTGAATAGGAGGCAGGTTATTGAAAGCAGTGAAGAGTCTTTACGAGGATAGTGCGGCTCAGGTTAGATTATGAAGGCTAGAGGGGGATTACTTCCCAGTAAAAGTAGGCCTTAGACAGGGATATGTGAGGGGTGTTAATGTTGCAGTTTTATAACTGTAGAGTAAGCATGCCTCTTGCAAAACAGTGATGGAGTAAATGATGATGAAAGTTTTTCTTTTTCGGGCCACCCTGCCTTGGTGAGAAACGGCCTATGTGTTATTAAAAAAAATGTATATATATATGTATATAACATAAGATATTGTTCGGTTTTTTTAACCCCGGAGGGTTAGCCACCCAGGATAACCCAAGAAAGTCAGTGCGTCATCGAGGACTGTCTGTTTTATTTCCATTGGGGTCCTCAATCTTGTCTCCCAGAATGCGACCCACACCAGCCGACTAACACCCAGGTACCTATTTGTTGCTAGGTGAACAGGACAACAGATGTAAGGAAACTCGTTGAAATGTTTCCCCCCCGCCAGGAATCGAACCCAGGCCCTCCGTGCGTGAAGCGAGAGCTTAAGCCACCAGGCCACCGGGGCCCTATTAAGCATATCCAGAATATTCCTTATAGGAAGAACCCTGCATATTACTTTGCACAAAATGTCCTCAATATTCCTTTATATCTTGAATTCTCCGAATCTTCCCTCCAATAATTTCCTGAATATCCCTTTAACTCCTGAATATTCCTTATTACAAACGTTCTGAATATTCCCTACACAAATATCCTGAATATTTCCTACAGAAAATACCCTCAATATATTCCTATCACCTATTTATCTACATTGCTCCCTATAACGATTTGTTAAAGCATCATAAGTTTTAGTAACTATTAAGAAATATCTCTGGATATTCTTAAAGACTGATTGTCTGAATGTCCCTTGTCTCTTGCTTGTCTCCAGGTGTTTATCTTCTCTTAAGTCTGCCCACTGAAAGATAACACAGAAAATCAGAAGCGTAGAGGGTACACTCTTCAAAACATATCGGATCAAGAAAACCTGCTCAACTAGTATTAGGAATTCGCTAAGTAAAGTCAACCAAACGGGTGAGACATGCTCTTCAGAGGGCGAAATGTGCATGACAGGTGGGAAGAATGGCATCATAGTCTCTCGTGGTACCATTTCGTAATGAACATTTTTTCATTACACTATTTGTTATGATTATGTACAATTCAGAGAGTGTTTCCCATCACCCATATGATTGTTTTGCATTGTTCCGATCGCTTGCTTGTAATTGTAATGCATATAAAATCCGATATCAAATTGTTCGCTGATACCGATACCCAATTTTAAACCGATACTGATACTTTTGGACAATGGGTATTAACACAGGAAAGTTAAATATTAAATAATTTAACTTCTCAGAACTGATTTTGTCATTACTTATTACTTGACCAGCTGTATTAGTTACTGGTTGTCAAAGGCACTTGTCAATAGTGTGTGTACGTGTATCTGCTAACCTATGTGAGTGTGTGTGTGTACTTACCTATTTGTGGTTGCAGAGGTCGATTCACAGCTCCTGGCTGGTCACTACTAGGTTCACTCTTTCCTTGTTCCATGAGCTTTATCGTATTTCTTGTTAAAGCTCTGTATGGATCCTGCCTCCACTACATCACTCTCCAGATTCTTCCACTTCATGACAACTCTATGGCTGAAGAAATATTTCCTAACATCCCTATGACTCTTCTGAAACTTCAACTTCCAGATGTGACCCTCTCCACACTGTTAATTCCTCTCAGCATTTTATATGTCGTTATCATGTCGTTCCTATCTTTCCTGTCCTTCAGTGTCGTCAGGTCTGTTTCCCATCAGCCTCTCCTCGTATGACATACCCCTTAGCTCCGGGACTAGTATTGTTGCAAACCTTTGCAATTTCTCTAATTTCTTGACGTACTTGACCAGGTGTGGGTTCCATACTGGTGCAACATACTCCAATATGGGCTTGTCGTACACGCTATCCTTAGGTTTGTCAGGCACCTATATGCTGAAGCAGTTATTTGACAAATATGCGCCTCAGGAGATGTTCTCGGTATTATACATCCACCCCAAGATCGTTTTCTTTGAGTGAGGTTTGCAGTCTTTGGCCCCCTAGCCTTTTCTCTATCTCGGGTCTTCGTTGACCTTAACCAATCTTCATGACTTTGCACCTGTTAGGGTTAAACTCCAAGAGTCATGTGTTGGACAAGGCTTGCAACCTATGTAGTTCTGCGTGATTCTCATCCACTTGAATTCTCCGCATTGACTTCAGGTCGTCTGAAAAAGGGACTCCTCTGAATTTATCCATTCCTTCATGCCATTCACATATACCAGAAACAGCAACGGCCCTAAGACTGACCCTTGGGGAATCTTGGTCGTCACAGGCGCCCACTCTGACACCTCTTCACGTACCATCACTCGCTGTTTTCTTCCTGTTAGGCGTTCTCTGATCCATTGCAGTGAGTTTCTATAAGTTTTGAAATAATCTCATTGGGTGAACGATGGGCTCGTTCTGGTCTTCCCATTGAAACTGCTGCCCTTAGGTACGAACCTCTCCTCCCCCTCTTTACATTTTGTAGTCACGTATTCTATTATTTCACTCAAGGTTTTTCCCACCAGTTCTCTTTCCTAGTGTACTTCTACCATGCTACTCGTGCTGCTTCCCTCTCCACTTTCAGCTCTACAGTGTATTCCACCCTCAGGAGCACATATCTCTAGCTCCAAGGGGTTTTTCATATGTGATGTCTCCAGTGCCTGAATTACTCAAGGTGAATATGAGGTGAAGACTTGCTGCTTCCAATTTTTGTCTTTGTGTGTTTGTGTGTGTGTGTACTCACCTAATTGTGGTTGCAGGGGTCGATTCACAGCTCCTGGCCCCGCCTCTTCACTGATCGTTTCTAGGCCCTCTCTCTCCCTGCTCCAAGAGCTTTATCATACCTCGTCTTAAAGCTATGTATGGTTCCTGCCTCCACGACGTCACTTGCCAGACTATTCCAATCCCTGACAAGTCTATGGTTGAAGAAATACTTCCTTACATGTCTTTGACTCATCTGAGTCCTCGACTTTCAGTTGTGACCCCTTATTTCCTTGTCCCATCTCTGGAACATCCTGTCTCTGTCAATTCCTCGCAGTATTTTGTATGTCGTTATCATGTCTTCCCAAACCCTCCTGTCATCCAGTGCCGTCAGACCTATTTCCCTTAACCTTTCTTCCCTGGACAATCCGCTTAGCTCCGGAACTAGTCTTTTTGCAAACCTTTGCACTTTCTCTAATTTGTTGACGTGCTTGACCAGGTGTGGGTTACAAACTGATGCTGCATATTCCAGTATGGGCCTGACGTACACAGTGTATAGAGTCTTGAACGATTCCTTAGTGAGGTATCGGAACGCTATTCTCAGGTTTGACAGGCGCCCATATGTTGCAGTAGTTATCTGCTTGATGCGCACCTCATGAGATGTGTTCGGTATTATTCTCACCCCAAGATCCTTTTCCTTGAGTGAGGTTTGCAGTCTTTGTCCACCCAACCTGTATTCTGTCTGCGGCCTTCTTTGCCCTTTCCCGATCTTCATGACGTTGCATTTGGAAGGGTTAAATTCAAGGAGCCAGTTACTGGGCCACACTTCCAAACTGTCCAGGTTTCGTTGTAGTCCTACCTGATAATAATCCGATTTAATTCTCTACATTAACTTCACATCATCTGCAAACACGGACACTTCTGAGTCTATCCTTTCCATCATGTCATTCACATATATCAAAAAAAGCACTGGTCCCAGGAATGACCCCTGTGGAACCCCGCTCGTCACAGGCGCCCACTCTGACACCTGGTCACGTAACATTACTCGTTGTTGCCTCCCTGTCAGGTATTCTCTGATCCATTGCAGTGCCCTTCCTGTTATGCGTGCCTGATCCTCTAGCTTTTGCACTAATCTCCTGTGAGAAACTGTGTCGAAGGAATTCTTGCAGTTCAAGAATATGCAATCTACCCACCCCTCTCTCTCTCTCGTGTCGTATTGCAGTTACCTTGTCATAAAACTCCAGTAGGTTTGTGACAAAGGATTTTCCTTCCCTGAATCCGTGCTGGTTGTCGTTTATAAGCTTATTCCGTTGTAGATGTTCCACTACTTTCCTCCTGTTTGTGAGAGAGCGTGTGTAAAAGTGAGTGAGTTTGAGTGTGTGTGAGAGTGTGAAAGATTATATGAGTGTGTGTGTGTGTGTGTGAGAGAGAGAGAGAGAGTGAGGGTGTGCGGGGGAGAGTGTGTTAAGTGTGTGTGAGAGAGTGAGAGAGAATGAGAGAATATGTGAGAGAGTGTGAGTGTGTGTGAGAGAGGGTGGGGTTGAGAGAGTGTGAACATGAGTGAGAGTGTGAGCGAGTGTAGTGAGGGTATGTGTGAGTGAGAGAGATTGTGAGTGTGGTGAGGGTATGTGTGAGTGAGAGAGATTGTGAGTGTGGTGAGGGTATGTGTGAGTAAGAGAGATTGTGAGTGTGGTGAGGGTATGTGTGAGTAAGAGAGATTGTGAGTGTAGCTAGAATATGTGTGAGTGAGAGAGATTGTGAGAGAGAGTGTGGTGAGGGTATGTGTGAGTGAGAATGTAGTGAAGGTTTGTGGGGTCTTTATTTACACTGAGGGTGTCCCCAGTCAACGCTTCATATGTGAGTGTACACACGGTCATGTGTACACACGGTCATGTGTACACACGGTTATGTGTACACACGGCCATGTGTACATACGATCATGTGTACACACGGTCATGTGTACACTGTCATGTGTACACACGTTTGTGTGTACATGGAGTGATAGGTGTGCCTGTGCCCTAACCAGTGCCTAACCCCACAACCTTGGATTTTTCTGTATTCCTTTTTTGTATTTACTAGGAAGACCTATTTCCTACCAGAACGTTGTTAACTGCAGTTTATTTATTCTACTTCTCAGTGGACACGAGTCTAATAGTAAACACCTGTCTGCCTGCCTTGACTTCTGATTTAAGTACCAATTACTGTTCGTTATTGAACACCTATAAGCCTATTCCTGGCTCACATTAAGAGTGGACCCTTCATGTTACAGCTGGCAGAACCTAGAACTCACAGCTGGCAGAACCTAGAACTCACACCTGGTAGAACCTAGAACTCACACCTCACCCCCCTACACACACACCTAGGTGAACACTTGCAGCTGGCAGAACCTAGAACTCACAGCTGGCAGAACCTAGAACTCACAGCTGGTAGAACCTAGAACTCACACCTCACACACACCTAGGTGAACACTTGCAGCTGCCAGCGGTGGAGTTTACTCGTGTCTTGTCGTATTTCCACCTCCGTTTCTTCACTACATTTATTTTATTCCTATTTACTGTGCTTCTTTTATCAAACACAACACTGGATTAGCACTTTACTCTCTGTCTTGCAGTCACACCTTATCACTCTCACCTAGCCAAGCATGAAGGGAAACTAGAGAAAGAGCAAAAGCTTGCAACAAGACTAGTCACGGAGCTAAGGGGGTATGTTCTACGAGGAGAGGTTAAGGGAACTAGACATGACGACACTGGAGGACAGGAGAGATTGGGAGGATATGATAACGACATATAAAATACTGAGAGGAATCGACAAGGTGGACGGAGACAGGATGTTCCAGAGATGGGACACAGCAACAAGGGGTCACAGTTGAAAGTTGAAGACTCAGATGAATCACAGGGATGTTAGGAAGTATTTCTTCAGTCACAGAGTTGTCAGGAAGTGGAATAGTCTGGAAAGTGATGTAGTGGAGGCAGGATTCATACATAGCTTTAAGAAGAGGTATGATAAAGCTCATGGAACGGGATGAGGGACCGAGTAGCGACCAGTGAAGAGGCGGGGCAAGGAACTGTGACTCGACCCCTGCAACCACAATTAAGTGAGTACAACTAGGTGAGTACGATGTCTGGCCGCGATGATGCCTGGGAATCGTCTTAAAATGTCGTTCGTCAGTATCTCTCTATGCACAAGCTTCCTTGCTTTTATGTTAATTCACGATCTTTACATACCACATACCATCCAAGATATGAACTGTCCTTTTTTATGGACACACTTGTTAGAGGAATCACCAGAAATGCCCGAGGATATGGCTGATATTATTTCCCCTTTGTTTTCTGTGTTTTATTTTATTATATTTTTTATTTCTTTCTTTCCCCTCACTGTATGATTTATTTTATTGTTCACTCACTCGTCTAGCCTGTCGTACACTTATCTCTCTGACTTGGGGTCGCAGTTTATTCTGTCTGAATTTGAAAATATGATCACTTAGTAACAGCCTGATTGATCAGACCCTGAACCACCATGAGGCCTGGTCTCAGACCTAGCCGCAGTGACGTTGACCCCCGAAACCCTCTCCAGGTAAACTACAGGTAAACTTGTGGCACCACCGCCTACACCCGGCACTAGGCTTTCTGCCTCCCTCTTCTAGCAGTGCTTTCACTTTCAAATTGTCTTATATAAATTATGGCACTCACATTCCTTTTCTGACTTAGGATATCTTGAAATTCACTTCAGGGGATGTTCACCCACCCTGATACCTTCAGTCATCCCAACAGCATCCCTGGGTAGGCAAGAAAGCAATAAAAATCAGTGTTTATTCACCTAGTTGTGGTTGCAGGGGTCGATTCACATCTCCTGGCAACGCCTCTTCACTGTGTGTGTGTGTGTAATCACCTAGTTGTGGTTGTAGAGGTCGATTCACAGCTCCTGGCCCCGCCTTTTGACTGGCAGCTACTAGGTCACTCTTCCTGCTCCATGAGCTTTATTATACCTATTCTTAAAGCAATATATCGATCCTGCCTCTATTAAATCACTTCCCAGACTATTGCACTTCCTGACAACTCTGTGACTGAAGAAATACTGCCTAACATCACTGTGATTCATCTGAGTCTTCAACTTCCAACTGTGTCCCCTTGTTGCTGAGTCCCATCTCTGGAACATTCTGTCTCTGTCCATCTGGTCGATTCCTCTCAGTATTTTATATGTCGTTATCATATCCCCCCTATCTCTCCTGTCCTTCAGTGTCTTCAGGTCAATTTCCCTTAACCTCTCCTCGTAGGACATGCCCCTTAGCTCCGGGACTAGTCTTGTTGCAAACCTTTGCACTTTCTCTAATTTCCTTACGTGCTTGGTTAGGTGTGGGTTCCAAACTGGTTCTGCATACTCCAATATAGGCCTAACGTACACGGTGTACAGGGTCCTGAACGATTCCTTATTGAGATGTCAGAATTCTATTCTTAGGTTTGCTAGGCTGTTGTATGCTGCAGCAGTTATTTGGTTGATGTGCGCTTCAGGAGATGTGCCCGGTGTTATACTCACCCCAAGATCCTTTTCCTTGAGTGAGGTTTGTAGTCTCTGGCCCCCTAGACTGTACTTCGTCTGCGGTCTTCTTTGTCCTTCCCCAATCTTCATGACTTTGCACTTGGTGGGGTTCAACTCCTGGAATCAATTTCTGGACCAGGTTTGCAGCCTGTTAAGATCCCTTTGTAGTTCTTACTGGCCCTAATCTGATTGAATTCTTCTCATTAACTTCCCATCATTTGCAAACAAGGACACTTCTGAGTCTATTCCTTCCCTCATATTGTTCACATATATCAGAAACAGCACCGGTCGTAGGACTGACCCTTGTGGAACCCTGCTTGTCACAGGCGTCCACTCTGACACCTCTTTATATACTGTGACTCGCTGTTGTCTTCCCGATAGGTATTCCCTGATCCATTGCAGTGCCTTCCCTGTTATCCCTGCCTGGTCCTCTAGCTTTTGCACTAATCTCTTGTGTGGAACTGTGTCAAACGCCTTCTTACAGTCCAAGAAAACGCAATCTACCTACCCCTCTCTTGTTTCTTGTCTAACTGTTGTCACCCTGTCATAGAACTCCAGTAGGTTTGTGACACAGGATTTCTCTTCCCTGAAACCTTCCTGGCTGTCGTTGATAAGCTCTTTCGTTTCTAGGTGCTTCACCACTCTTCTGATAATCTTCTCCATGACTTTGCATACTATACATGTCAGTGACACTTATCAGTATTTTAAGGCTTCGTGTCTGTCTATTTTTTTTAAAAACTGGGACTATATTTGCTGTCTTCCATACCTCATGTTGTCGCCCTCTTTCGATAGATGTGTTGAAGATTGCTGTTAGTGGTACACATAGAGCCTCCGCTCCCTCTCTGAGGAGTCATGGAGAGATGTTATCCGGCCCCATCGCCTTTGTGTGTGTGTGTGTGTGTGTGTGTGTGTGTGTGTGTGTGTGATGAGCATGCCATTATGGAGCACCTCGTGTATTTCCACGCCCACTAACACTGAATATTGAATATGTTACCACTTCTCAGCTTATTGTGCCCGACCCCATTTACATTGTGCCTGGCTTTGGGGAAGTGCAGTTAAATGACGCAATATTTGGTCATTACGTGGTTTTAGAATTGTTTGTTTTAGCAATAAGAGGATGCACGGTGCAAGGGTTAATTTTTATTTTGCATCGTAATTGTTGCTTAGTGTCTCTGCATCATTCTAGAGAAGGGTCAGAGAGAGTGGAAATTAGAGAGGAAGAGGGACGAGAAATGCAAGAGAGGGAGATTAAGATCAAGAGTTGAAAAAACTGGAAAGAGATTGAGAGGGAGGGGAATGGAGGAGATTGCAACACAAGTGAGAGGGAGAGGAGTTGGAAAGTTATTGAAGCTGGCAAGGGAAGTGAAAAAGGTGATAGATACAAGTAGGGTGGGTGAAAGGGACAGAGGTTGTAGGGTTGGATTCTCACTCGTTTTCAAATATTGACTCCGAGATTTAGGATCAGAGACTTTTAACATTATATGTTGTGTTTTTTTATAATTATTTCACATATTGCTTGAAATTCTTAACTTAGTTAACATGTGATATATTTTTATAACAATCATGTATACACAGCTCATTCCATTGTGTACTGATGTCTACACATGTACACTTAATGGCAACAAGCTATTTCTGTGAAAGTTCCTTTACAATATGTTCCTAATTAACAATAATTATATACACAGAACTGTATATTTATTCTTAGCGAGGATATAATGGTGAACACCTAGAAAATTGCCTGGTGCTTATAGTCTATGAATTCTGCCACTGAGTACGAAGAGTACTAGTGCGTGAGTGTGGACATTACACTAGGCAATAATTCATTGTAAATGAAGGCGAACATTTAGCTCTCCGTTTCACAATGTTGTCAATTCCTCTTCTTAATGAAAGAGACAGTAAGTAATAAATAACTTTCTAAAGACAAAGAGTTTAGATGATAAAAAATAATTGATAATATCATTAGTTTTTATTTTTTATGCACGTATCTTTAAGTGAAAATGTTCAACAGTCTTAAATGATGTAACAACACCCAGAATCTTCTCCATACATTCCTAAGGAAAATCAATACCAACATTTTTTTTTTGACGTCACTGGAATGTGTCGCTTGATAGAAATCACCACAACTTATTTTCTGGGATTAGAAGTTAATTTCAACATCTATTTCTGCACATCACATCTCTGGGAAGGATACGCAATCAGATTAACTAAAAATCATGATTACATATTACACACACACACACACACAAACACACACACACACACACACACACACACACACACACACATATATATATATATATATATATATATATATATATATATATATATATATATATATATATATATATATATATATATATATATATATATATATATATATATATTTAGGTGTCCACCTCTGGTGTAAATTGTGGGACCCATAGCCTCGGAGAAGTGGATAAAAAGGCCTCAAGGAAGAATATTTAGATTTCTTTCTGAAGCCATTTGAATATTCCACTTCCACTACCACCCCATCTTTTAAATGTGTATAAACTTTATTTCAAGACAAAATACATTGACAAAATACATTGACAAGAATACAATAGGAAGTAGAACAACATAGATAAAAACTCAGAGCTACATGTCAAATACTTCGTCCAGCTCCCCGGCAGTGGGGCGCGTGCTGCAGGCATTTTCCCTCTGGATCGCAACACTGAGTCTCTGAAAGAGGAAGCTGGCCGCCCTGTGGTCCTTGGTTTCTATATATATATATATATATATATATATATATATATATATATATATATATATATATATATATATATATATATATATGCATATATGTCATGCCGAATAAGTAGAACTTGCGATTTTGTCTTAAAAAGCAACGCTCTTCTTGCCTAATAAGGCAAGCAAAAATTTGTGTATGCAATAATTTCGCAAAAATTATTCTGAACCTAACCAAAAAATATATTTCATTGTGTTTATTATCAAATTATTGTAAACTTATATAAAATATATTTAGTTTGATAAGGCTAAATTAAATTGCGCTTGTTATAATAAGGTTAGGTAAGTTTCCTAAGGTTCTTTTGTTATAAAATCATTAATTTTTATATTAACAAAAATGAAAAATATATCTTTAAATATATAAGAGAAAATTTTGGAATGACTTCTTGATAATTGACCAATTTTACCTATTCGGGACTACATGTTAAGCAGGGTGATCCACTTTCTCCACTTCTCTTCTGCTTAGCGGTAAGAGAACTAACTTCCAGCCTACGCAGCGAGCTCAACATCTGGTACCTGGATGATGGCACTCTGGCAGATACTGAAGAGTTCCTGCTAAAGGACCTACAACTGGTGAAGACACAGAGAGAAGCCTTGGGACTCATCCTCAATTCCTCCAAGTGTAAAATCATCACAACGATCGAAGAAATAATCAATGTTGTGCGAACAATCCTACCTGAAGTCTCTACTACCACTCCAACCAAGAGCACCCTCCTGGGAGCACCGCTAGGTAACCAGGCCATCGACACAGTCCTCAAGGAGAAACTGAATGACCTAAAGAGAATAGAGAAGAGAATAAGCGATCTTGATGCCCATGATGCCCTGTATCTCTTCACAAGGTGTCTTACTCTGCCAAGACTCACTTCCTCTTTTGACAACCCAACACTCGACGAATATGACTCACTCCTTAGATCAATCTTTAAGAAGGCACTGATTCTGTGACTGGACGATCAGCAATGGGGTCAAGCAACCCTCCCAGTGCGACAGGGAGATATAGGGGTGCGCAATGCAACATAGGTAGCTTTACCTGCCTTTTCTGTCTTCGTGTTTGGCTTCCAGTGGATTAGTCAAGGAGATGTCCCCGAACGCTTGAGAGGTGCAGTAGGAGCTCAAGACCCCAGGTTCACTGAGGCAGCCGAGGGGTGGGACTGCCTTGCCGACTCCTCCAGTAGACCAGCTCCTCCCAAAGAGCACAAAAAGTCCCACTGGGACAAACCGATCATGGAAAAAATCACCAACACAATGCTCACCAACGCTTCAGGAAAGAACAAAGCTCGTCTCCTAGCGGTGAAGGCACCACATTCAGGAGATTTCCTTTTAGCTGCTCCCAATTCCTCTCTGGGCACTCGACTCGACCCACAGGCCATTCGGTTTGGTGTTGGTCTTCGCCTAGACGTCCCCGTACTCACCGAACATAGGTGTATTTGCGGCAGGCCTACGGCTGATCAATTCGGACTTCATGGTATCGTGTGTCACACATCAAAAGGGAAGTACGCTAAACATGAGGAGGTCAACGATATCATAAAGAGAAGCCTCGCCACAGCCCGTTGCCCAGCTCAACGAGAACCCCAAGTACAAAGGTCTGACGGAAGTCAAAAGCGAACTGATGCAGCCACTATGCTACCCTGGAAGGATAGTAAGCAGATTGCCTGAGACTACACCTGTGCCGCCACATTGGCAGACACCTACTTGCCATACTCCGTAGCTAAAGGGTGTGGAGCTGCCAGCCACAGGGAGACCCAGAAGACCCGCAAATATGAAGGCATTTCCCCTTGCTATAACTTCATCCGAATAAGAGTCGGAGGCCCTTGGAGCATGGGGCAAGTGTGCTCTAAAGTTCCTCAAAGAGCTTTGTGAAAAGCTCATCATAGAAACCAAGGATCACAGATCGGCCAGCTTCCTCTTTCAGAGACTCAGTGTTGCGATCCAGAGGGAAAATGCCTGCAGCATTCTGGGCACGCGGCCCATCGCCGGGGAGCTGGACTAAGCATTCGAGATGTAGCTCTGAGATTTTATCTATGTTAATCTACTCTCTATTGTATTTTCTCTATGTATTTTGTCTTTAAATACAGTCTGTATATAATATAAGGGGTGGTAGGAGAAAACAATATTCAAACAGCTTCAGAGAAAACCTTGAGTTTTCCCTGAAGCAAGTTTAGTCTTTTCTCTGAGGATGAGGGTCCCCAGCACAGTTCCAGGGGTGGTACCTCTCCAGATATATATATATATATATATATATATATATATATATATATATATATATATATATATATATATATATATATTTCTACAAGTACATGTACAAGAAATACAGGCCTAGCTGACATCAATGACATGCTACTATTTAGAAGGCCCCTTGTTATGCAGAGCATTTCGAGCAAAATAGGTCAATTTTGTCCCAGGATTTGACCCACACCAATCGACTAATACCCAGGTTCCCATTTTACTGACGGGTGAACAGGGACACCACGTGTCTTATGGAAACACGTCCTAATGTTCTCCAGCCGTAACTGGGATCGACCTCCGGACCTCTGTGTTTGAGCTGACTGCGCTAACGATCGAGTTATTTCTTCCAATCAAGAACACCTACCAGAATTATCATCAACAGTCCTTTGTGTGAACACCTGCAGCTCCTCTTGAAGTGGCAAGAAGACTCTGTACTTCATTTATTTCATTAGAATCAGGCAAAGTGTTATTATGTACGTGGGATCAGTGCCAGAGGGAGGTAGTGTGGATATACAACGGTCATCCATGGGGAGAAGAGGCACATATCAGGTGTGTGGAGCATTTCCGGCACTCAACAGAAGTGGCCTCATCCGTGCACACAATGGGTGTGCTGGGTCACATATGCTTCCTGCAAAGTGAAGAGCAGCCTACAGCCCCCCCTCCCCCAGACAAATGAAAACTCCAAAGGCGATGAACTTTTGATGGCATTCAAATCTACTGCTAGCAGTACTCCATCTCACATTCCTAAAGTTGCAGGGAAATTCACAGACCTTCTTAAGCAGCTCAAGCACTAAGAGAGAAGCACCCAACGAGGGAGACCAGAGTCGCTAACAACAACCCTGATGATTATCCCATCACTGGACAGTTAATTTTGCGAGAACCAGAAGTTTATAAAGCGATGGTGTCATTTCCAGTAGAATCTGAAGAAGTTTACACAGGAATACGACCACAGCTCATCAAAGAGATGGCAAAACCAGTACTTGGCACAGCTGCATCATTTCTCCTGTTTGAGTTAAGTCTTTGTCAACAACTGTCTGGCGGGGCGGATTCCTGAGGAAATTAAAACCTTTCGCTTTTGGAACCTCATTTTGTGCTTCGAGGAAGAAGGATGGAAGAATCAGGCCCATTGCTGTTGGCAACACTCTTCGCTGTCTCATTGCCAAAGCAGCAGTGAGAAACATTCGCACATAAACCACCAGCTTACTCCAGCGAAACCTACTGGGCTTTGGTGTCTCTCATGGCCCAGCTTAAGCAGCAAGGGCCTACATCAGGGGCTTATCAGAAGACAAGACCAAAGTCAAAATAAACTTTACGATTGCCTTTAATATGGTGAAAAGAAATGTGATCTTGCCAGCTGTTCGAGAGCAGTTACCCAGTCTTTTTCCATTTATTTCAGCTGACTTCAGCAAAACTTCAATTATTTTATTTGGCGAGCATAAATCCCCTTACCAGGGTGGGTCAGCAGGGTGACCCACTCGCTCCATTTCTCCTCTGAATGGCCATCAGAGAACTAACTTCCAGCATGTGCAGAGAACTAAGTATCTGGTACCTGAATGATGGCACTCTGGCAGGAACAGACGAGTCCCTACTAGAGGACCCACAACTCGACTTAGGACTTAGGACTCATTCTCAATCCCTCCAAGTGTGAAACCATCAAAAAAACCCAGAAAATAATTGCACCCATGCGAACAATCCTTCCTGAAGTCTCACGTACCACCTTGTCCACCTGGGAGCGCCACTGGGTCATCAAGCCATCGACACAGTCATCAAGGACAAACTGGATGACCTGAAGAGAAGGGAGGAGAGAATAAGTATTTTGGATGCCCATGATGCCCTTGTACCTAGACGATCAACAGACGCAAAGGACTGCCACCTTGCTATAATTCCTGATCGCAACAGAGTCTCTGAAAGAGACTCAGTGTTGCGATCCAGATGGGAAATGCTTGTAGCATTCTGGTTACACGAACCACCGCCAGGGACCTGGATGAGGTATTTGAGATGCAGGTTCTGAGATGGTATTTATGTTGTTCTCCTTCCAATTAATGTATTTTGTTTATAAATAAAGTTCACAAAGAATATAGGAAGTGATCGAATAAAATATTAAAACAGCTCCAGGGAGAATCTTGAGTTTTCTCTGAAGTATGTTATTCTTTTCCCTGAGGATGAGTATCCCTAGTCTAGTTAAGCCAGGTTTTTTATACATTACTATGCATTTTCATGCATATTATCCGCAAAAATATTGTAGGCATAGCACTATAATCTTAATTTACATGAAACATGTAATATATGATGACGTCAATGAATCACTTACAAGTGTCACTATTTGATTATTATGTGTCTTCAACCTTCATCATTTCGTTAATTATAATACGATATCATTCAATTTATTTTCCAACCATTTCCTTTATGGATCCTTGGATTCGTCTCACCAGGTGTCATTAATGGTTGGTAAATATATTTTGTCAATATTATCCTCATTAAGTTGGTGAATACAGAGTAATTCCACAATGGTGAAATGTCATCCTCTCTATTTGTTTTCCTTGTTGTAAAACTACATTTATGATATACACAATGTAAATTTCATATATTTAGTAGTTATTAATTGGGGAGGAAATCATAATCAGCGTAATTAGGAATATACAAAGTAACTGGGATACTAAAGCAGAATCTGACAGTTCAATAGCGAGTGTGCTCTGAGCTGTGTGAAATGGTGTTTTAACTGCAAATTAAAGGCAGTAATGTTTTTGTAATAGCACTGTGAATCTGTCACTTATTACAAGAATGTGTTTTTTGGTGTGATTAGCTCGTCAGCAGCCATGGCATGTGATGAGAACGAGGGTAGCAGCTATGACATGTGATGAGGACGAGGGTAGCAGCTATGATATGTGATGAGGACGAGGGTAGCAGCTATGACATGTGATGAGGACGAGGGTAGCAGCTATGGCATATAATGAGGACGAGAGTAGCAGCTATGACATGTGATGAGGACGAGGGTAGCAGCTATGATATGTGATGAGGACGAGGGTAGCAGCTATGACATGTGATGAGGACGATGGTAGCAGCCATGACATGTGATGACGACGAGGGTAGCAGCTATGACATGTAATGAGGACGAGAGTAGCAGCTATGACATGTGATGAGGACGAGGGTAGCAGCTATGATATGTGATGAGGACGAGGGTAGCAGCTATGACATGTGATGAGGACGATGGTAGCAGCCATGACATGTAATGAGGACGAGGGTAGCAGCCATGACATGTGATGAGGACGAGGGTAGCAGCCATGACATGTGATGAGGACGAGGGTAGCAGCTATGACATGTGATAAGGACGAGGGTAGCAGCTATGACATGTGATGAGGACGTGAGTAGCAGCTATGACATGTGATGAGGACGATGGTAGCAGCCATGACATGTAATGAGGACGAGGGTAGCAGCCATGACATGTGATGAGGACGAGGGTAGCAGCCATGACATGTGATGAGGACGAGGGTAGCAGCCATGACATGTGATGAGGACGAGGGTAGCAGCCATGACATGTGATGAGGACGAGGGTAGCAGCCATGACATGTGATGAGGACGAGGGTAGCAGCTATGACATGTGATGAGGACGAGGGTAGCAGCCATGACATGTGATGAGGACGAGGGTAGCAGCTATGACATGTGATAAGGACGAGGTAGCAGCTATGACATGTGATGAGGACGAGGGTAGCAGCTATGACATGTGATGAGGACGATGGTAGCAGCTATGACATGTGATGAGGACGAGGGTAGCAGCTATGACATGTGATGAGGACGAGGGTAGCAGCTATGACATGTGATGAGGACGAGGGTAGAGCTATGACATGTGATGAGGACGAGGGTAGCAGCCATGACATGTGATGAGGACGAGGGTAGCAGCCATGACATGTGATGAGGACGAGGGTAGCAGCTATGACATGTGATGAGGACGAGGGTAGCAGCCATGACATGTGATGAGGACGAGGGTAGCAGCCATGACATGTGATGAGGACGAGGGTAGCAGCTATGACATGTGATAAGGACGAGGGTAGCAGCTATGACATGTGATGAGGACGAGGGTAGCAGCTATGACATGTGATGAGGACGATGGTAGCAGCTATGACATGTGATGAGGACGAGGGTAGCAGCTATGACATGTGATGAGGACGAGGGTAGCAGCTATGACATGTGATGAGGACGAGGGTAGCAGCTATGACATGTGATGAGGACGAGGGTAGCAGCTATGACATGTGATGAGGACGAGGGTAGCAGCCATGACATGTGATGAGGACGAGGGTAGCAGCCATGACATGTGATGAGGACGAGGGTAGCAGCTATGACATGTGATAAGGACGAGGGTAGCAGCTATGACATGTGATGAGGACGAGGGTAGCAGCTATGACATGTGATGAGGACGAGGGTAGCAGCTATGACATGTGATGAGGGCGAGGGTAGCAGCTCAAAGCTATGTCAACTAAATCATTATACAGTACCTCGTTTAGTATTAGTAGACAGCTGAGCATTACAAAATATGAATATTTTACTTAGGGATCTATTCATTCTAAAAGTGTAGGGATGACTTCAATAGCTATGAAATTTACTGACAGGAATTAAAAAAAACAGCTGATTTATTACAGCATGTAACCCATTCAAGCACACGTGCATACACACACACAATGAGGATCAGTCAGGACTACAAAGAGACCTGGACAGGCTGCAAGCCTTGTCCGGCAACTGGCTCCTCAAATTTAACCCTGCCAAATGCAATGTCATGATCGGGGAAGGGCAAAGAAGATCGCAGACGTAGTATACGCTAAGTGGCCAAAGACTGCAAACCTCACTCAAGGAAAAAGATCTTGGGGTGAGTATAATACCGAGCACATCTGAGGCGCACATCAACCAGATAACTGCTGCAGCATATGGGCGCCTGACAAACCTGAGAATAGCGTTCCGATACCTCAGTAAGAAATCGTTCAAGACTCATCATATTATAATTGTTGGTGACCTCAACCAACATCTTATACAGAGGGACTGATGACCTTGTAGTGTTTGAGATGGGAAACTTTGTTGATTTCCCTGCCCACATCTCTGGCTCCTCCCTCGACCCAGTAGTGAGTGATCTGTCAAAAGGTATAGTCACTTGTCAACCCCTCGGATATGTTGGATCGACTGGCCACACGACTGTTTTTACGACATTGAGGATCCCAACAGAACGAGGTGAGGAATCTACACGTACAACCTGGCTGTGGGAAAGAGGAAACTGGTCTACCCTTTGCTCTGAGCTCGCCACCTCCTATTGGAGTGCTCTTCTCTATGGTAATTTTGACAACCAAGTGAATGCTTTCACTGGACTTTGCTTAATCTACAACAAGAACACATCCCTCACCAGCAGCTTGTGACGAAACCTACAGATCAGCCTTTGTTCGGCTTTGGTTGTAGAGAGGCTGCTGCTGCTAAGTATAAGGCTTGGCGAAGGTATAAGAGACATCCCATTACCTGTAACAGGATCTTGCACAGGCAAGCCTGTAGGCACATGGGTGTAATTCAAAGTTGGGCCATCTCTAAATGGGAGGCTCACACAAAAAGAAAGCTAGCTCCAGAGTGAGCTCCAGAACCTGGTGGTCCTTAATCAAGGACTCACAAGGTTATCTGCCTGATGAACTTTTTCCACCTCTACATCGGCAGGATGGGACCACCTCTTCTAATAGTGAAGATAAAGCTGACATATTTGCCTAACACTTTGCTTCCAAGATGCAAGTTCCTTATTAGCAAGGCACCCTCCTTGGGTAGCTGCAAGAGCTGTGTCAAAGCTGTAAGTGGTGACAATAAGGTGGAGGTGCATCATCTTAAATTGCTGGAACAAGAAAAGGCTGTGGGCCCAGACAAGTTGAGCCCAATATAGCTGAGTAGATGTGCAGACCAACTAGCATATGTCAGCACTGCGCAGCACAGAGTAAACGGCCATCTCAGTGGAAAGAGGCAAATGTAGTCCCTGTTCACACAAAGAAGAATAGAGAAGAAATCAGCAACTACAGACCAGTGTCACTCCTGTCAATCACTGGCTAGATACTTCAGACAATAATCTCGCGGCAAATGACAGAGTTTTAAAGCTATCATTCAGTTCTTTGTCAGTCAATATGGCTTCAGAAAAGGGTATTCTGCTGCTGATCTGTTGTTAAACCTCTCTACTAAGTGCATGAATCCAAAAGTCAGCTGTGTGGTACCCCTGGACATTGCTAATGCATTCGACCAAGTATGGCACCAGGGCCTCTTGGCAAAACTGAAAGCACTGGGAATTGCAGGCTCTACACTATGTGTCTTTAGTGATTGCCTTCAAGGTAGATCTCTAAGTGTAGTTCTCAATGGGACAGAGTCAGCAAGACATCCTAATAGGACAAGTGTTCCACTGGGAAGCGTGATTGGGCCATTGTTATGGAATGTCAACTTCAATGACCTTCTTCATCTTATCCCAGAATCCTATGCATTTGCAAACGACTGTACTCTGACATTTACTTATCGAAGAGAGGAAATGCCAGCTGCTCTAAGCTACATCAATCACCAACTAAGAGCTATATCAGCTTGGGGAAGCCGATGACAGGTAACATTTGCTCCTGAGAAAACACAAAAGATGATGGTCTCTAGGCACCATGATGGTAATGCCGGAGCAGTAGTAAGTATGAATGGGAGAGTGTTGGTGCCTGGGGACGAAGTTGATATTCTTGATGTGAAAATTTATTCCAAACGGCGGCCAGGAAGCTTAATTAAAGCACTTCGACGTATCTCGCATCTGCTCGACGGTAGAGGTTGCAAGATTCTGTACGAGGCACAAGTACGCTTACAGCTTGAGTATGCTCCACTTTCTTGGATTACCTGCCTCTCTATCTCATCTGCGGCTTCTTGACAGAACAGAGAACAGCGCCATGACCCATCCTGGATAGATCTGTCATTTCAGCAGAGCCTTCAACACCCGAGGGCTGTGGGTGGCCTTACTGTTATGTACAATGCAAATATCGCTCCACTCCGAGGACAGCGAGATGTCAGCTTCTACACAACAAGACGGGCAGCAAGCAGCAACTTCTCCAGAACATCACTTCATCTGAGATCCTTTATTCCCAGGATGACTCGAATCTGGAACATGTTCGTGCAGTATAATGATATCAACGAAATAAAGTCAGTTGATCAAATGAAATTCCTGGTGCACAGATGGCTCTAACTTCATCCTATTCCCTACTTGTATGTCTCATAGCAATAAAAAGGCTTTGAAATGAGCTGATGTAGGTAATAGCTATTAGCTTGTAAATAAAGTTAGGAGCCGTAACCTAACCTTGTTAAACCTTGTAAACATTTCTAAGATCAGCCTTATCTAATGTAATTAACAACAGCAGGGAGATATTCAAGTAATTAGTAACTGTTAGATGAACAGGGAAAACAAATGAAAGAACGTTGCGCATGTTCGCAAGAAATGTAAATCGAATTGTGGTCATTTTGGGTCTGAGTAACACTGATTATGTTTATGTAGTCACCATAACTCTTGACCACACCTCTTGATAAAGAATAAAAGAAATAAGATGAGTTTAATTTTCACCATAGAGATAGAGAGAGAGAGAGAGAGAGAGAAAGAGAAGAGAAAGAAAGAGAGAGAGAGAGAGAGAGAGAGAGAGAGAGAGAGAGAAGGGTGAGTAGACTACATGCTTGGACTGTGGGAATGCTTTAGAGACAGTAATGCTCAAGATATTAGTACAAAATATAGAGGAGCAGGCAAGAATAACAGGGAATATACGGCAATGGATCTTGGAATACCTAACAGGAAGGAAACAACTAGAGATTACCCAGGCAGAGATATAACAGGTGCACGTGACGAGTGATGTTCCACAAGAATAAGTGCTAGGACCAGTACGGAAAGAAAATCCAAGGTATCAAGGTTTGCAGATGGTGTGAAACTATTGAGGTGAATAGAAACAGGATTTGGTCTTAGAAATGCCTGTTCGAAATTAACCCAGGTAATTGAGAAGTTATGAAGATTGAGGAAGGGTAAAAAAGACCAAAGATGGAGTACAGATTAGGGTGGCAAAGACAGGAAACCGCACTCAAGAAGGAAGATTTCGGGGTGAGTATTGTACCGAGCATTTCACATGAGGTGCACATCAACCGAGCAACTGCTGCAGCAAATGTTTGTTTTTTCAGGCCTAAACTAGCTCTCAGAGGTTTAAGTAATGATTCATTCACGACAGTGTATTGGGAGTACGTCAGACCCATATTCAAGTAGGCAGCACCAGTGTGGAACCCACATCTGGAGAAAGTGCACAGGTTTGCAATGAGACTACTCCCATAGCTGAGGGGTATTTTCTGTTAAGTGAGATTAACGGAACTAAACCTAATGACATTCGTGTAAACAACTAGGGATGATATAACATCCAACATACTTAGAGGAATTACTAGGGTGGACGGGGACAGATTGCTCTAGATACGGAAACAGCGCAGCAGTAAGCTGAAAATACGGAAGAGTCACAGAGATGTTTAAATGTTTTTTTTCCTGTGTTTAAGTAGTAATGATGTATAAAGAGCTTTACAAAGGAATGATAAATAAAGGATTCATAAATTGCTTCAAGAGGTACAATAAGGCTCTCGAAGTTTTGAGAAATTAAATATTTAGCGCGAATATTGCGAATATTCTTGGCTGTCGGTGGCGCGTCAGAGTATCCAGGCCAGTAAGAGTATCCAGGCCAGTGAGAGTATCCAGGCCAGTGAGAGTATCCAGGCCAGTGAGAGTATCCAGGCCAGTGAGAGTATCCAGGCCAGTGAGAGTATCCAGGCCAGTGAGAGTATCCAGGCCAGTGAGAGTATCCAGGCCAGTGAGAGTATCCAGGCCAGTGAGAGTATCCAGGCCAGTGAGAGTAGTTGGGAAATGCCTTTACCATACATCACTTAGTCGCTAGAAGGCTTCCCAGTGGCTGGGCGAGAAAAGGCGTGACTAACACTACATCAAAATGTAGGAGGGCGCCATTTTAATGTGGTTAAAGTGGTTATATACAACAAGTTTATTATTACTATTTCAATGGAGTTTTTGAACATTTTAGACATTCAGGACATTTGTATTCATTTCGATATTTCTCGAATGTTTTAAAATCATTTTGTACATTTATACACATTTAGTACATTTATACACATTCTGTACATTTCTATGCCGTCCGCTGTGTACATAAACAACATGAAGTAAGAGAACTTTTAACACTGTGTGAAGGAGCACCAATTCACACTATGTTATCTGGAGTCAACTTTATAAAGAATACATTAAGCTTTAAATTCATGAATAATGAAGTAGCCACACACTCTTCGACTCTGCTAGAATAAAAGTCAAAATACTGTGACTGGAATAACACCCAGGTAACATTGTCAAATGGTTTATACGTCAGAACACTCGTGACCTGACCTAATCTTAATCTACTCCTCTCCATATTCTCTCACCATTCATATATATTTTCATAGCCATTCATATTTTCTGGCTAGGTGGGCTGTCCTATGGGAATTATGTCCTGCAGGGGATTTTTTCCTACCCCCGTGGATCATTAGCTCTCCTGCATAGCTCATTTGTTCTCTTATTCTAATAGACTAATTACTACTATTACTATGTCCACTTTTTTCACTACTAGTACTACGTTCTTATTTCAAACTCTAAAACTGTTGCATTATTTCTACAACAACTATTACTACTGTTACTACTACTACTACTACCACCACCACTACTACTACTACTACTACAACTACTACAACTACTACTACTACTACTACAATACTTCTACTTTCCCCTCCAATTCATCCACTCCCGTCCCCCGCCCCACTCTCATACATATTCTGACTGTTTTTCCTTCATGCTTCTCTTCTCACAGTAAGGCTCTACTGCAAACAAACACACTTATTAGATCACTTTCACTCGTAACACTCCACTCGCCTTACTGAGTCTGCTCTCTCCTAGGTTGTCAACAACATCGTCATGGCCCACCGTGTGTGCATTTTCCCACATCGTTGTACCGTCTCGAACATGATGTAAAAGACTACTAACATTCCTGACGACCACTCTGCAGGTGAAGCTGACCAACCTCCTTAGTACCAAGGACACTTCTTGCACCACCATTGATTTAACGAAATCGACGCCGACGAGATCTTCACTACCTCGGCAAAGAACATTTTCAAGTATCGTCACTTCGAAGCGGCTTCTTTTTCCTGCGTTGAGGGCCAAGAAATCGGTATTCATAAAGAAACTTGATCGAGATGTTAGCAGCCAATCAATAGGCAACTTGAAACGACTCATTGAAGATCAAAAGGACTAGGCCACTGTCGAATCCTTCACAAAAATTCCAGCTGCCAGCTCTTTGATCTAGGTAACATTCGTTGAATTCTGCGTGGCATTTGAAGCCGTCATTGAAGGTCTACACATCTCACATTACCACGTTAATCCCAAGAACACAGAATCAGAGAGATTCCACCACCTCACCCACGTTGTAACTGCTATGCTAAGCAAGAACTGCCGCTTTGTAGGAAAAGGAATTCTGCTTTAATTGCTTAGGACACACTCTAAATGTCTCAAGTGCATTAATGATAATGACACTCGTGCGGCCAAGTGCTTTCTTAGGAAGGAAATCGGAAATACGATAAAACTTTAGACATCGACTTACGCTACAGTCACTAGACTTCAAACAAAGAATACACCGCTACCCAACAGCCTACTTCTGCTAGCAAAGCTACTGCACCATTCGCAGACGGCGCTTCCAGCAAGATCATGCACTGCATGATGTATGCTTACATGATGAACGTCACCTCAACTCCACAATTAATGAACCCTTCCGCCTCAACGATTTTCCCAGTTTCAATTTTCGTGACACTGCAGCATCAGCAGAACTAACGGAAATGTTCACCAACGTAGAAAACATCACTACCCCAACAGATCCTCCAACCTCAGCTTCACAGTCCACTTCCGAGTCATCAGCCTCCCATTCCTCGCCGCCTGTGCAGCCAGCCACCACTCTCACACCCACTGCAACTCCACCAGAAGATAAAGACTCTCGTACTGAAGAAGGAATTAATCTGGACGACCATACCCCTAGCATCATATGGAAAAAGCTTCTATGCTTCACCTACATCTTCGAACACCATGTTTGCCAAAGAACTCCACTCCTGACTCTGCAAGGGAACTGTCAAGTACACCTTCGTTGTCCCATACAACTTCACATCACAAGTCTATGATTTTGTGAAACAATTCATTAAAGATTTCGACAATAATGCAACTCATTGCCTTCCAAAAAAGTGCTTGATGTCCCTCCATTTGTAACTAACCTCCCTCCCCCTCTCTCTCTCTTTCTCTCTCTCCCTCTCTCTCCCCTTCTCCCAAATACACACACACACACACACTCCTCGACAAGTACTAATATAATAGTCTTAAAATTCCTTCAGATACCGACAGTTTTTGAATGAAGGTTATTAAATAAACTTCCCTCCACAACCTCGTATCTCACCGTCAGTCTTAACCTGTTCACAACTCTCATGCAAAATACTGCAGCTGCTGCTGATATTTTGTCTTCCAACTATAATAGAAGAATTTCTCCTGTGATTTGTTCTCTTTTTCACCCAGGCTTTCTTCTTGTGAACCAGCCCACCTTGTTAAATATTAAGAACCTCATCAAGGTGTACTAAGGCGTTTTCCAAAGCTTGCAAAAAATGTGTCGTGTCCTGGGATTTCACATTCTAACTCTGCACAACAGTTGCATCCGATTTTGTAAATCTCTATCTAACCCTATGGTCATTTTTGATAGCACTGATGTAAAACAAGTAAATAAACCCATTTTTGTGCCGCATTTTCTTAGTTTTTCATACGTTTTACTCTACTCAACTATTTTCATATATAGAGACAAGTGGTTTTAACTGTCCAATATTTTATGTTAATACTAACAAGACAAGTTTAAAAAGGTATGTAAAAGAAGGAAATTGAAAGTGAACATAGGAAAGAGCAAAGTGATGAGAATAACAAAACAATTAGTTAATGAAAGATTGGATATGAGACTGGAGGAAAAGAGTATGAAGGAAGTGAATGTCTTCAGATATTTGGGACTTGTCAGCAGATGGATCAATGGAAAAGTGGGTAAATCACAGAGTAGAGGAGCGAAGAAAGGCGAGTGCTGCACTGAGGAGTCTGTGGAGACATAGAACATTATTCTGGAAGAAAATTGGGAAATATATGAGAGTACAGTGGTACCAACAATCTAATATGGGTCTAAAGCATATGAGGTGAATGCTGCAACATGAAGGACCCTGGATGTGGTGATGTGTCTGAGGGCAATGTGTAGTAGGAAAATTATGCATGAGATTACGTGGTGCTTGGTTACTAAAAGTATTATTTAGTGAGCTGAAGAGGGGTTCTTTTCTTAATATTATTGAACTTTCCTAAGACAATTACCAGATATATCTATATTTCAGAATTTAAAGTCTTTTATATTGCATCGAAGTGCGACTGAATTTCTGATAATTGTCATGTCACAAATGTTAGTTTTGCTAGGTCATTACTACATTACCATTGCTTGTTGGCTGCCTGTCTTCTAATACTTTAATACCCTATCTTTCTGGCAAGTGGCCACTGACCTGGCGTCTCCTGCCTCACTCCAGCAAAAACATTTCCCTGAACTAATCTTCATGGACTTCTGCTCACTTCAGGAACACTGCAAGATCCTGATGATGTGTTGAGTGCAACACGAAAAGCCTAGAGCTATCAGTCAACTCCCCCCTATGGGTGTTTTGTATCTGTGTACTCACCTAATTGTACTCACCTAATTGTGGTTGCAGGGGTCGAGACTCAGCTCCTGGCTCCGCCTCTTCGTTGTCCACTACTGGGTCTCTGCTCTCCCTGCTCCATGAGCTTTATCATACCTCGTCTTAAAACTCTGTGTTCCCTCTCTGGAACATCCTGTCACTGTCTGTGTGTGGAGAGATATCCTCAAGACCTTATTTATATCCTCTTTGTTAATACCCATTTTCCACTTGTATACCTCGATCATGTCTCCCCTCATTCTACGTCTTACAAGTGAATGTAATTTAAGGGTCTTCAATCTTTCTTCGTAAGGAAGATTTCTAATGCAATGTATTAATTTAGTCATTCTACGCTGAATGTTTTCTAACGAATTTATGTCCATTCTGTAATATGGAGACCAAAACTGAGCTGCGTAATCTAGGTGAGGCCTTACTAATGATGTATAAAGCTGTAATATAACCTCTGGACTTCTGTTGCAAACACTTCTTGATATAAATCCCAGTAATATATTTGCCTTATTACGTACGCTTAGGCATTGCTGTCTTGGTTTAAGGTTGCTGCTTACCATCACCCCCAAGTCCTTCTCGCAATCTGTATGGCTAAGTTCTACGTTATTTAACTTATAAGTGCTTGGGTTATGGACACTCCCGAGCTTCAGAACCTTGCATTTATCTACATTGAATTGCATCTGCCACTTTTCTGACCACGAATTAAGTTTGTCTAAATCTTCCTGAAGTTCTATGACATCTATGTTTGAATCAATTATCCTACCTATCTTCGTGTCGTCGGCGAATTTGCTCATATCACTAGTAATTCCCTCGTCAAGGTCATTGATATATATTATAAATAACAATGGGCCTAAGACTGATCCCTGTGGAACACCACTTGTTACAAGTCCCCATTCGGATTTAACCCCATTTATGCACACTCTCTTCTTCCTATTGTTGAGCCATGACTCGATCCATGACAGCACTTTTCCCCCAATGCCATGAGCTGCCACTTTCTTTAACAGTCTCTGGTGCGGTACTCTATCAAAAGCCTTACTAAAGTCTAAATAAACAATATCGAATTCTTTATCGTGATCAACAGCCTCAAAAGCTTTAGTGAAGAAGGTTAATAAATTAGATAGGCAGGAACGGCCCCTCGTGAATCCATGCTGAGTATCATTAATCAAATTATGGTTATCTAGATGGCTTCTAATAATATCAGCTATAATTGACTCTAGTAATTTGCCTACAATTGAGGTCAGGCTTATTGGGCGGTAATTTGACGGTAGTGACTTGTCCCCTGCTTTAAAAATAAGAATTACATTAGCCATCTTCTACATATCAGACACTACACCTGTTTGAAGAGATAAATTAAAAATGTTAGATATTGGTTCACAGAGTTCCATTTTGCATTCCTTAAGAACCCTTGCAAAAAGCTCATCAGGACCCGGCGATTTATTTTTTTTCAGTCGGTCTAGTTGTTTCCTAACCATTTCGCTAGTGACTGTGATATTACATAATTTATCTTCTTCTGGGCCTCTGTAAAAATTAATTACTGGGATATTATTAATGTCTTCCTGTGTGAAAACCGAGAGAAAATAATTATTAAAAATAGAGCACATATCATTCTCCTTGTCAGTAAGATGCCCAAAGTTATTTTTAAGGGGACCTATCTTATCCCTAACTTTTGTTCTATAAACCTGGAAAAAACTTTTTGGGTTAGTTTTTGAATCCCTAGCAACTTTAATTTCATAGTCCCGTTTAGCTTTTCTTATTCCCTTTTTAACGTCCCTCTTAATGTCAGTATACTGATTTATAAGATGACCCTCACCTCTTTTTATGCGCCTATAAGTTCCTTTCTTCTGCCCTAAAAGATACTTAAGCCTATTATTCATCCATTTTGGGTCATTTCTACTTGATCTAATTTCTTTATAGTGTTAAGAAAACTGTCATATTGATACTTCTCTTCGTCACCCCAGTCCACAGTTGATAAGTGTTCTCTAAGTCCATTATAATCTGCTAAGCGAAAATCTGGGACCGTTACTGAATTATCCCTACTATCATACATCCATTCAATGCTAAAGGTAATTGACTTGTGGTCGCTTGAGCCGAGTTCCTCTGTAATTTCTAAATTATTAACAAGGGTTTCCTTGCTTGCCAGAACCAAGTCAAGTAGGTTATTTCCCCTTGTAGGTCGAACATATGAGTGAGAAGGGCTGGGTTTATTTATTACCTGAGAAATTGAAGCAAATTCTTGGGTATCCTTGGGAATGGTTGGTCAAATAGGTGGTTGGGAAAAGTTGGTTTTCAGAAAGACCTTCGTTGTATGGACCAGCAGGCGTGATGCAGTGTTCCGCCATTCTTATTTTTTTTTTACATACACGATACTGGACTTGTAAAAAAGGAAAGTGCTCAATATATTAAGCTACAAATAATTATTTGCAAAGAGTCTTTATCCATATACTGGAAGGTTACCTGAAAGTTAGCTATTGTTGCGTTTTAATTTTAATAACTTTGTTATCTGGAGAATTAGGGTTAGTATTTGTGTAATGTCGCCTCAAGCACTTGTTATCATATATATTTAATTGCAAAGGCACGAGCGTAAAGCATATAAAAGCAATTGATTAAGAATTCATTGTTACCACATAAATGAAAACAAAATAATTAGCTTCAACATTTCCAGCAATACCACTTAGAGTGGTATACCACTTAAAGTGGTATACCACTTAAAGTGGTATACCACTTAACGTGGTATTGTGGTTTCCTCTCACATTTCTTCCTCAACCATTTAAATGTAATGTCATTTAATATCGAAATGAACTGGTCCACTGTAAATGATAAAGAAAACGGTATGCTGTTTTCGGCAGTTAATGAGATATTGAGCCCTCTAGCGACATGAATGAGAAAGCAGAAACTCTGCCACATACCTACAGCTGTTGACATAAACACAGACGAGTGCACAGACGATGATATTGCATACGTTGTTTTTGTCTCTCTGCAGCGATGACTGAAACTTTCCTAATTAAGGTCGCTGACGAATAACAGTTGCTGGTCAAACATGCAACATGCAGAAAACATTCCAAACGAAAACTAGATTGAAAGTTAATCATCAAAAACATGCTATTAAAACCTTATTCTTTAGAGATAATTTGAGGTGGTCGTGAAAAATTGCCATGTGAAACCAAATTACGCAAACCGATGACATCTTCTACTCTCTAGTGTTTTCTCAACCACCATTCAAAGTTAATATTTATTATTATCACTATTCTACTCATATATTGATGAAAATGATAATGATGATGAGAATAATGATAATGTTAATCTTGATAATGAAGATTATGAAGGGGAAGTAGAGTATGTTAGTCATACTGATGATAAAAATTTGAAGTGAATGATGACGATAATATCGACCAGTTTAATAAATACTTAAATTATGATGATAAGTGTGAAGATAATTATGTTTTTGAAAATAATAATGACTACTACTTTATGCTACTCCTTTATTTTTCGGTTGCATCAACTTACCATTTACAACGAATTTTGAAATTTTGACGATGAGAAGAAGCTTCTAAATTCACCTCAGAAAAGCCAATCTCGTGAATAATCTATATAAAAAATGAGCAAAGTCCATCTGCAATTGTTAAATATTTCCTGATCTTACACCTGGTATTAGTTAACAAGGGGCGAAAACTTGAATCTCATCTGATAAAGTATTTAGAAGTTAGATAAAAAAGTCTTGAAGGAAGTTGATGAAATGCAAGGACACTTCCTAACAATGTTCCAGCTCTCACATTAAGTATTTAAGGATTCACTAAGCTCTTAAAAAAAATAAAAATACTATAAAACGTGAATTTTTAGTATTAATTTTCTTTTTTCAGTGTTCTATTAAAATTCTCTAAATTCCTCTTAACATTGGTGTATCTTAACTGGGTTAATTTCTTAATTTAAATAATAACTTAATTGGAGTAATTTGGTTTCCAGATTATTAATTAGGAAGCAAAGTTATTTAATAAAATAAGCAAGTTTAAATAAACATTGCTCAAGGTTAATGTCAAGTTTCTTATAATAAAGCAAATCATCACTCCAAAGACACATTTTTTCAAATTTTCATTAAAATTTCAATTTTGAGCATAAACACTAGATTTATAAGGTGTCTTCCTTCTTATGGAATGAACCAGTACTAATATTTTGAGGCCGATGAGACGAGACATTGTTTAGCTAGCAATATCAATATCTAATAAAATTGCTACATTGAAATTTATGCAGCCGAATAACAGGTTGAACTATTCTGAAAACTGGTCATAAATGGCATTCTCTAGTAAATTTATGGATTCCAACAATTACAAGTTTTTATAAAAATAATAGTACATAGACAAATTTGGTGGCAAATAAAATAATGATCTGACCATTGTTTTCAGAATATCAAATTAGGTATCAATAAGCTTCGTGCGTCGTGAAGCATGTCCATCCTTCTCTGAACTAATGTAAATGAATCATTGTAGAGTCTCTTCTCACCAAGTCTGTACTACACTATTTCAAATAAGCCTTTTTTCCACTTTACACAGTATTCTTGCAAGAGACAATTGTCATGTATATAAGAACTTCTTACCTATTATCTATCAATTCGTTCTCAATTTACTGTTTTTCAGATGGTTAGTCTCCAGTCTTCAGTGAAGTGTTGTGGATCTATAGGACTTCCCTGCCCAGGAGTTCGCTTCTTTACTTCTGTCACCATTATGTTGAACTATTATATTTAGTGCCATAATATTAATGGAATCTGAATATTAATAAAGTACTGTCAAACTTGTTTATCCTTTCTTGGAGCTGTGAAGATGATAGGGATGGTAATTCACTTTAGCATTCATAAGAATTTCAATCAACATCTCTGCAACATTTAAAACTATTTTATAATTGTTCTTGTCAATCTTGCTTCTTTCTTCTACCCACTCGTCCTCTTATTCGTTATTCATCCTATGCTTGCCTCTATCTGACTTCTTAATATTTTACTAAACCAAGGATGCTTTTTGTTTCCATCTTTCTTAATTATTAAATATTAGTGAATCTCCTGTTGGCTATTTTTTTAATGTGAGTAAGATGTATTTATAGCTAAATATGATATACTGGTAAGTAGTGCCTAGATATTTCTCTCTGTCTCTGCCTGCCTCTCTCTCTCTCTCTCTCTCTCTCTCTCTCTCTCTCTCTCTCTCTCTCTCTCTCTCTCTCTCTCTCTCTCTCTCTCTCTCTCTCTCTCTCTCTCTCTCTCTCTCTCTCTCTCTCTCTCTTCTCTCTCTCTCTCTCTCTCTCTCTCTCTCTCTCTCTCTCTCTCTCTCTCTCTCTCTCTTCTCTCTTCTCTCTCTCTCTCTCTCTCTCTCTCTCTCTCTCTCTCTCTCTCTCTCTCTCTCTCTCTCTCTCTCTCTCTCTCTCTCTCTCTCTCTCTCTCTCTCTCTCTCTCTCTCTCTCTCTCTCTCTCTCTCTCTCTCTCTCTATCTATCTATCTCCCCCTCCCTCTCTCTGCTGGTTTAAAAAACTGGTTTACCAGAGCACATGCTGCGGAAGCTAATGAAGGTTGCATAAATTTAAACTTTAAACCTCTAAACTTAAAATTTGGTGAACACAAGTTGTAAAATAATATAAATCTCAGCGTTGCAGCAGGAAGCGACTCTCTCCCCGCATCTCTTACGTGTTAATACATTCACTTTCATATCTTTATTTATCATCAAACTCTAAAGATAAATTACGGAACAGACAAGGAATGGGGTGATATATATCAAGTTTATCTGTGAATTCAAATAAGAAGAGCTCAGCAGACGGAGGATCAAGCTCCCACTACATCTTATGCCGAATGATCCACTTGGGTTTAGCACTTAACATGAATTATGTATAAATATATGTGGTACAAGCATACTATTTTTCCCAAAAGTTTTGTAATTTCAATCAATATATTTCAGGTCAGGTTAAAAAAAAAATAAAGCAACACTCTCCTTGACCTTCACTCCCTCAAGTGTGATAAAAAATATATTGTAATAAATACTATTTCAGTAAAATTTTATATTTACACCTTCAAGGAATAAATGTATAGGGTATCATCCTTCTTATATAATGCATTGTCAACAATATTTTTCAAACCAGTCAGAAGAAGCATACTTTAATTATTGAATAAATAAATAATTTTCACTATTCAACAAAATTAACAAACTGGACTTATGAAATGCAATAGCAGCGTGATCGTCGTGTTCAGGAAACCACAACAGTGGAGAAAATTTGTATCCGATCAGATGAGTAAATCTCCAGTTATGGCAGGAGTTCCGCTGCTCTTAATTTTATTTTACTATTTTACAACAACAAATGTGTTAGCAAGCAAAATAAAATTAGTACGTACTCTTCTGGCCATAATATGCATCAGCCATTAAAAATTGTAGCCGTTCAGAACAGAGCCAAAGATGCCGTTTTATGCAGCTGTAGCAACAGGTTAAGGAGGAATTTGAGAAACTCAGGAGAGAGATACGGTAACTGAGGAAAACAACAGGATTCATAGTAATCCTTCTGTGGTGAATCCTCACGAGAATGAAGGGAACTAAACAGTGGTAACGTAGAAGGAATGAAGCTGAAGATAAGGATTTGTGGAGAGGAGGAAATGGGAAAGATCCAGGAAAATTCTGTGGAAACTTCCTACTCGTTTTTGGTGCTGCTTGACGAATGTGGGTCGACTACTGGGAAGGAGACTGTGAATTATACCAGTGAGGTTATGAACATTGTTCTTGTGAGTGATAGTCGTATTAGATTTATGGATAAGGATTTTGCTTGAAGGATAGGAGTAAGAGACAGATGGTTTACAATACTGGGGCTATGATTGAGGGTACTGTTCTGCTTAGCAGGTACAGGTCAGCAATATACATAATAAAGTGCCGAGAAAGAGAGATTGATACGAATGGTTGTCCAGGGCTGCTTGGTGTTAATTGCTAGCTGGACACACATTATAAGGATATTGCAGTGAAAGTGACTGACAACTAGGACCATTTCTATGACAGAAATGACATGCCATAGATGGATCTAGGGCTGGGGTAGAAGCATTAGCTAGCCCAGTTGAGGGAGCTGCTAGAGTTTAAACTAGAATTAGAGGTATGTTTTTTGTTGGAAACCAATGCAATATGGTACAACAGAAACAGGTAATGTTAATTATCAGGATAGTAATATTGTTAGCTTAGAGAATACCAGTTATATGGAAAATGAGGTAGGGTTATTGGTTATTATTAGATATTTAGTAGCATTAGGTAACGAGGACAGAGGTAGAGATCACAGAGGGGTGGGTACGAGTAAAGAGAAGAAACTGAAGAGGTTTCTCAACATGTATTATACAATTAGTCGAAGGGCTAGAAACACCATGAACAGGTTGAGATTAGTGGCAACCACTGGTAACATTGACCTAAATGCCTTCACTGAGGTATTGTTTAATTTTAACAATTCGGGACATTCAGGTTTCTAAGCTATTCTACATTTATATAAATAATAGGAAGGGAGGTGGAGTGGTAATATTTAACCGTGAATAATTGAATTGCTGCATAAAAAATGAGTATAAAGACTAAAGGAACATGTCCAAGAATCTGAGATTTTTTTTTAGAGAAGCATAAAAAATTATTTAAGGCGTGATATACCATCCCTTAAACATGGATAGGAATCAAGGCTTCAAGTCACTACAATGTAGTGATTTTAGAAGATTTTAACTTAAATTTATTGGAATTCCTTTATTGTAATCTAGAGTCTAACTACTTCCTAAAAATAATTCCTGATTGCTTTTAAAAGCAGTTTGTGATAGAGCCATCTTGATCTGGTTCTACGAAACAAGGAAACTCTTGTTAATAATCATATCAATCCTATCATATATCATATCGATCATATCATATATCATATCGATCATATCATATATCCGAGATAGAATGTAACCATCAGATAAGGTGACCACATTCACCTTAAAGTAATCAGTGCACATCAAATTTAGATACAATATACAGTCTGATGCCCAAGAATTCTTCTTAAAAAAAGTCTGTGACAACAGAAAATCTGTCTCTTCCTGTTTAACAGGCTCATTCTGTACGGTGTTTACGTAATTAATAGGTGTTGCTTCTTGAGTATCTATATGACGAAAGGGTAGATGTATTCTAGGATAAGTGATTTAATATCAGCAGCTTTTTCAACTGACTGGGATTATAGGAACTTGACTAGAGACTGCAAAATATATAAGTTTTCTAGAAGTACCTCTGTTTCTCTGGTAATGTCAGGGAATCACTGATGAAATAGGAAGAGGGGTCACTAAGATATTGCTAAAGTTGATTGATGTGACACATATGACCCGACTTTATCTTACTAGGAGTGTGAACTAAGTAATACACATCACTTAATTTATTAATAACTTTCAATGGTCCAACAAACATTGATAGTAAAGTATGTCCTGGAGTGATCAGTGGTCAGTGGTCAGAAGTGGTCTTACGGTCCTGATCTGCATTGGGGATTAGAGTGGAGGGTTACAAAGTCATGGCTTGCTTCTGCAGTGTTTTAAAATCTGAGGTTAGAGTGTTGAAGGAGGAGGTGCTACTTCTTCAGGAGGAAATTAGGAGGCTGAAGGTTCACCTTGATGGTTTTGGGAGTGAGTGTGAGGTGGCTGGACTGGGTGAAGGGAATGAGGCTACCAGCACTGAGGTGCAGTGTGTCACTCACTGCGAGGTGGTTGAAGGTGGTGAGGATGAAAAGGCTACCAGCAGTGAGGAACAGTCCAGCACCTGCTACAAGTCGTGAGTGGTTCCCAGTAATGGGAGGAACATCAAAATAAGGAAAGTTAAATGAGAAGATTTGAAGGTAGGAAATCACTTCTATGTTCTTCAGGATGAGTGTCCATCAGTGGTCAGTGAAGGTAAAGGTACTACCTCCCATGCTAATGGAGGTAAGCGCATTCTTGTAGTTGGTGACTCACAGGTTAGATATATGGACCTTGCTTTCTGTAATATGGATAAGAAGGTGAGACAGAGAGCATTTTCCTGGAGTTGGTGTTGGTGACATAGTCATCAGGTTGAATAATATCATGTCAGGTAATAGTCTCAGTGCTGGTGGAAATGATATCAGGAAGGGTAGGAGAGAAGAGCTGCTAGATAAGTACAGGTCAGTTATAGATTTAATTAGGTCTAAGAGAGGGGTCTTAATTATATATAGCATCTTGCCTAGAAGAAGAGTGGGAAATGAATGGATGTCTAGGGCAACTGGTATAAATTGCTGGCTTGACAGATACTGCAAAAATTTTGCAATCCCATGCATTGACAACTGGGACAACTTTTATGGCAAACATGATATGTATGAAAGGGATGGGGTACATCTCTCTGGGGCAGGGGTGGTTGCATTTGCCAACTCGATCAAGAGGGCCATTGCTGACTTGTCTAGGATTTTAAACTGATAGAAGATAGAGGAATGGGTGTGTGTGGGAAACAGTCAGGTTGCAGCACTAGGGTTGAAAACAGTAAATGTTTAAAAAACATTATTCGTCATAAAGTTGCAAATACAAACAAAGGAACTGGTTAGCAAACAAAGGGAGACAGTAGAGGGCAGCGAGAGACTAGCTCCGTTAAGGTTTACTATACTTATAGTAGGAGTGTAAGAAGTAAGATAGATGAGCTATGATTAATTGCAAGTACAGGAAGCATAGATATTATTGCTATAACAGAGACCTGGCTCAATCTGAAAGAAAGAGAAATGCCTTCTGAATGTAACATACAAGGCTATAAATTATTCCACACTGATAGGGTCAAGAGGAAAGGTGGTGGAATAGCGATGTATGTCATAGATAATTTAACTTGTGTTAGACAAGATATACAATTAGAAGCGTCAGCCACTGAATCTGTGTGGATACAGCTTCTCGAGGGCCGTGAAAAACTAATCTTGGGTGTGATTTACAGGCCCAAAACCTTAACAAGGAATGCAGTAAACTTCTATGGGATGAGGTTCATAAGACATCTACATACGAAAATGTCAAGCGACTTTCTTGATACAATTCAGGATTATTTATTTAAAACAGTTTGTGACAGCAGGGAATCACTAATTAATAATCTTGAGGTAATGATGAGCTTGGGGAAAGTGATCACAAATCACTCAGTTTTAATATATCATGGAATTACCCTAATAATGGCAATCAAGTCTCTGTCCCTGACTTCCGCTTGGCTGATTTCACAGGACTGAGAAATTACCTGGGTGGACTGAACTGGAATGACCTGACTATGAGTCAGGTAGGTGGTGATGGTTGCTGATATGACGTTTTTCAGAGCAAAGTTCTAGCTGCTCAGACAACTTATGTTCCAAATAGGGAAATCAGATCAAACAAAAATGATACTAAATTGATGAATAATAGTTTAAAACATCTCATTGGTCAAAAGAGAGGCATATGTAGGCGAATCAAAGAGGAGAGGAGCAGTTAAGTAATCAATATATTCAGTTAAAGAGAGAAACAAAAAAGGGAATAAGAAAAGCAAAGAGAGCTTATGCGATTAAAGTCGCTAGGGAATCGAAGACTAGCCCAAAAGGATGCTTTTAGTTATTCTTGGGTCAAGAATTGGAAGAAGCCCCTATCGCGTGCCTTCAGGATTCTATGGAGAGGGAGAATTGACACAGGGGTCATCCCACACACACTAAAAACAACAGACATAGCTCCACTCCACAAGGGTGGCAGTAAAGCAATTACGAAGAACTACAGACCGATAGCACTAATATCCCATATAAAAATATTTGAGAGGGTTCTAAGAAGCAAGATCGCCAACCACCTAGATACCCATCAATTATGCAACACAGGGCAACATGGGTTTAGAGCAGGTCTCTCCTGCCTATCCTAGCTCCTGGCTGCTGTTCAAGATAAACAAAATACAGATGTAGTATATACAGACTTTGCAAAAGCTTTCGACAAGTGTGACCATGGTGTAATAGCGCACAAAATGCGTGATAAAGGAATAACAGGAAAAGTTGGTAGATGGATCTATAACTTCCTGGCAAATATAACACAAAGAGTAATAGTAAACAGAGTAAAGTCCCAGGCGGCCACAGTGAAAAGCTATGTTCCACAAGGCACAGTACTCGCTCTCATTCTATTCCTCATCCTCATTTCTGACATAGACAGAGATGTAATATCTGTAAGCCGTGTCTTCCTTTGCGGATAACACCCGGAGTGCCATGGCAGTGACCTCCATTAAAGACACTGCAAAACTCCAAGCAGACATCAACCAAATCTTCAAATGGGCCACTCAAAACAATATGAAGTTCAACGACGAGAAATTTTAACTACTCACATATGGAAAACTTGAGAAAATAAAAAATGTATCAAGGTATACGACAAATTCTAACCATACAATAGAGCGAAAAAGAAATGTGAAGGACTTGGGAGTGATAATGTCAGAGGATCTCGCCTTTAAAGACCCCAGTAATGTATCTACTTCATCGGCTAGAAAAATGATAGGATGGATAATGAGAACCTTCAAAACAAGGGACGCCAAGCCCATGAAGACACTCATCAAATCACTTGTTCTCTCTAGGATGGAATACTGCTGTACACTAACGGCCCCCTTCAAGGCTGGCGACATTGCAGACCTGGAGAGTGTACAAAGAACTTTCACAGCACACATAAGTACCATGAAGCACCTAAATTACTGGGAACGGTTGAAGCTCCTTGATCTGTATTCCCTGGAATGCAGGGGAGAGATATACATGATAATATACACTTGGAAGGTCCTGGAGGGATTGGTACCAAACCTGCACACAAAAATCACTCCCTATGAAAGCAAACGACTCGGCAGAAGATGCAACATTCCCCCGATGTAAAGCAGGGGCGCCACGAGTACACTGAGAGACAACACCGTAAGTGTCCGGGGCCCAAGACTGTTCAACTGCCTCCCAGCATACATTAGGGGGATTACCAATAGACCCCTGGCTGTCTTTAAGAAGGCACTGGACAGGCACCTAAAGTCAGTACCTGACCAACTGGGCTGTGGTTCGTACATCACTTTGCATGCGGCCGGCAGTAACGGCCTGGTTGATCAGACCCTGATCCCCTATGAGGCCTAGTCTCAGACCGAGTCGCGAGGGCGTTGACCCCAGAAACCCTCTCCAGGTAAACTCCAGGTAACTCCAGCTCACCGACAGTGATAAGGAAATGTGTAGATTTTTAACCCTTCCTCTCAGTTTTTACACAGGAAGATAATAGCTATATTCAAGAAATAATAAATTATATAGAAGAGGACGATAATAAACTATGCACGATTAGGGTCTCAAGTGATGTGGTCCTTAGACAAATAAATAGATTAAAACCTAACAAATCCCTGGGCCCTTATGACTGTATGCAAGGGTTCTAAAGAAATGTAAAGAGGAGTTTAGCAAACCGTTGGCTAATCTTTCCAACATATCACTACAAACTGGCACAGTGCCAGATAAGTGGAAAATTACAATTTTGTTTTAATAACACATCGGTCGTTTCTCACCAAGGCAGAGTGACCCAAAAAAAGAAAAACTTTCATCATCATTCACTCCATCATTGTCTTGCCAGAGGCATGCTTTCACTACAGTTATAAAACTGCAACATTAACACCCTTCCTTCAGAGTGCAGGCACTGTACTTCCCATCTCCAGGACTTAAGTCCGGCCTGCCGGTTTTCCTGAATACCTTCATAAATGTTATCTTGATGACACTCCATCAGACTTATTTCCCTATAATTTTTACACTCTCTTTTGTCCCCATTGTCATTATACAAAGTAACTATGCATGCTCTCTGCAAATCCCTAGGTACCTTACCCTCTTCCATACATTTATTTAATACAAACACTAACCACTCCAAAACTATATCCCCACCTTCTTTTAACATTTCATCTTTATCCCATCAATTCCAGTTGGTTTACCCTATTTCATTCTACCCACTGCCCCACACACTTCCCCCACACTCACAACTGGTTCTTCCTCACTCCTTATTCCTCTTCGCCCTATACACGAAATCACAGCTTCTCTATCTTCATCAACATTTAACAATTCCTAAAAATATTCCCTCCATCTTCCCGATACCTCTAACTCTCCATTTAATAACTCTCCTCTCCTATTTTTAACTGTCAAATCCATTTGTTCCCTAGGCTTTCTCAACATATTAATCTCACTCTTTTTCTCTCCAAATACTCCTCCCTCCTTGCATCACTTCTACTTTGTAAAAACCTCTCATATGCTAACTTTTTCTCTCTTACTATTCGCTTTACATCATTCCAACAATCGCTCTCCTCCCCTCCCGCACCCACTTTCCTGTAACCACAAACTTCTGCTGAACACTTTAACACTATATTCTTAAACATACCCCATTCATCTTCTACCCCATTGCCTATACTCACACTAGCACATCTGTTCTCCAACAGTTGTTTTTATCTTACCTTAACTGCTTCCTCCTTTAGTTAATTCACCTTCACCTCTTACTTGTTGCTTCCATTTTTCATGTATTCATTCTACCTTTTAATCTCACTGTAGCTACAATTAAAATGTGATCTGATATATCTGAGGCCCCTCTATAAACATGAACATCCTGAAGTCTACCCAACAGTCTTTTATATACAAATACGTAGTCCAACAAACTACAGTCAATACGCCCCATATCATATATTGTATACTTATTTATCCTATTTTTCTTAAAATATGTGTTACCTATAACCAAACACCTTTCTATACAAAGTTCAAGCAAATGCTCCCCATTATCATTTACACCTGGCACCCCAAACTTCTGATATCCTCATCACCTTTCTCTTTCCTATATTCACTTTTAATTTCCTTCTTTTACATACCCTACCAAATTCATCGACCATCCTCTGCAACTTCTCTTCAGAATCTTCCAAAAGCACAGTGTCATCAGCGAAGAGCAACTGTGACAACTCCCACTTTGTGTTAGATTCTTTATCTTTTAACCCCACACCTCTTGCCAACACCCGAGCATTCACTTCTCTAACAACTCCATCTATAAATATATTGAACAACCATGGTGACATCACACATCCTTGTCTAAGGCCTACTTTAACTGGGAAATAATCTCTCACTCGCCTACATACTTTAACCTGAGCCTCACTATCCTCGTAAAAACTTTTCACCGATTTCAATAACCTACCTCTTATTGCATACACTTGCAACATCTGCCACATTGCCCCCCTATCATATGCCTTTTCCAAATCCATAAATGCCACAAACACCTCTTTACCCTTATCTAAATATTGTTCACCTATATGTTTCACTGCAAACACTTGGTCTACACACCCCCTACCCTTCCTAAAGCATCCTTGTTCATCTGCTATCCTGCTCTCCGTCTTACTCCTAATTCTTTCAATAATAACTCTACTATACACTTTACAAGGTATACTCAACAGACTTATTCCCCTATCATTTTTACACTCTCTTTTGTTCCCTTTGCTTTTATACAAAGGAACTATGCATGTTCTCTGCCAATCCCTAGGTACCTTACCCTCTTCCATACATTTATTAAACAAAAACACTAACCACTCTTAAGCTATATCCCCACCTGCCTTTAACATTTCTATCTTTATCCCATCAATCCCAGCTGCTTTACCCCCTTGTACCCCCATATATATGGGGGTAAAGCAGGTGATAATTTGTAGTTTGGAAATTAGGAGGAGGTGGGGAATTACCAAAACTATTATCCAGAGGGCTGAGGAGGGGTTTTTGAGGTGGTTCGGATATGTAGAGAGGATGAATAAAAATAGAATGACTTCTAGAGTGTGTAAATCTATAGTGGAGGAAAGGTTTGTGTGAAGGGATGAAGGAAGTTTTGTGTGCGAGGGGCTTGGACTTCCAGCAAGCATGCGTGAGCATGTTAGATAGGAGCGAATGGAGGCAAATGATTTATAAGACTTGACGTGTTGTTGGAATGAGAGCAAGGTAACATTTATGAAGGCATTCTAGGAAACCAGCAGGCCGGACTTGAGTCCTGGAGATGGGAAGTATAGTGCCGGCACTCTGAAGGAGGGGTGTTAATGTTGCATCAGTCTTGCCAGCGACAAGACAGTGATGCAGTATTGGGTGTCGCAGTGTGTTAGCCATTGATCTTCCATACCTTATTTCTTCATGCTCCCATTCTTCACTATTTAACATTCGTTGGGCATATATGCACTCCAACTAGTGCATATATGCGACTATTTGGAGTGCATATATGCACTCGACTAGTTTCTAACTTCGTCTTTAATAGTGTCAAATAAAGTTAAAATTTAGAAATAGTTTTTTTTCCTTGAAGCTCAGGACTGTGTGCGCTGCTAAGCACATCCACTTTCCACTTTTCCAGACGTTATTTCTTTCCTAAGACTCTGAATGATCCTGTACTGAGAGCAAAATCTTTTAGTAAGTTAACCACATTTATTAAATTATCCTATTATTTAAGTCTTTTCGAGTTTTGGGGGGATAATTTCACTCCTGAAATTATGCTCTGAACATTTTTACAAACATTCATTTCTATCATAATTCAACTTCTAAGCTGTCTTCATTGCTAAGAAGCTGTCTTTATTGCTAAGAAGCTGTCTTTATTGCTAAGAAGCTGTCTTTATTGCTAAGAAGCTGTCTTTATTGCTAAGAAGCTGTCTTTCTTGCTAAGAAGCTGTCTTTATTGTTAAGTCTGGCAAGCAAAAGTATCCTGAGAGTTAGAATACTTGCCTATTTTTACAATAATCTAACATCAGCATTGCTGTTGCAGCAGCTTTTAAAAAGTGTGCTACTAAAATAATGAATTAATAGATTCCTGAAAAACATTTGGTATTACAACAACCTTCCTCGGTCTTTTTTTTGTAGTTATTGTGTACATTGTTTAAACAAGCAAATACTTATTTCACGGCCTATCTCATCAAAGTGAATAATTACTCTAAAAATAATGTTAGAGCAAGTGTGTTAGAGGAGTCATAAAGTTGAAGGAAGAATCCTTCTTAATGTAATTAAAACTTGAGAAGATTATTTGGAAAGAAGAGTTGCCTGACATTAAAGAAAACCAGTGAAATATTCTCTCACTTATTTTTATTGGTGCATCTGGCAAAATATTGATTGAACTGTTATTTCCCTCTATTGTTTCTTTTCCTGTTGACATCAGCTTTTGATGACTCACATTTATTCATTCTTTGTAGTTTGTTTGACCAAAAGATTGTGGTCACAGTTAATTTAAAATTTTTGGAGTGACCTGAACTCACAGTTTTATCATACTGTGCTGCGTTGGACGGGAACAAATTAAACTATTAATGTTACTGTTTACTTAACACATTATTCGTTAAAATCTGCGCTATGACGTCATTCACTCAGACAACAAAGCCTTCATTTCCGTGAGACTTGCTGAATACATCTGAAGCCTTTATCAATATTGTTTCATGGATGAAGCATTGAATAAATATCGGTTGACAGAATTCCAATGATTTTGGACAGGGAATTGCAATTCCCTGAATATTTAAGTGTGGTGGCGAGGTACTATGAGGAGTTTCGAAATTCACAGATAATTTTTCTGTATTGGACAATCCAAATTCTTTTCTACGAAATGGTTTTGTTGTTAATAACTAGAGTTTCTTAATGTTTTAATGACTCGGGCGATTCCAGAGAGGCATCCTGCATATTCCACAATCCCATCTTCTCTTCCTCGATGCACGTAGACCGGGAAATTGGAGCACATCTTCCTCAAGGGACCAATGAGTTATAACTCATCCATCTCTCAAGAGATCAAGGAGCTGGAGATCAAAGCTCTCAAGAACCCATGAGCCTTAGGTCAACGCTCTCAACATCACCAAAGACTCTATAGATGCACAAATGTAGATCAACATCTTGACGATGCAAAACATTGAAGGACTGAAAAATTATCCAAGAGAAACTGAGAAGGGTGTCCAAGATTTAAGTTTGGAGGCAAATGTTAGAATGCACCTAAACTACGGGAAAAAAATATATTTGTGATTCTAAAGCCCACTGCATAGGCGAAACGTTGTGAAAAAACGATCGCATTATACTGTATTTGTGTATATTTTTTTCAGCAAGACTTAGGGAAAACAGAGGGATGTACTAGGATAATGTAAGTAGAGTGCTATATGCTAGAACACTCTAAGGAAACAAAGCTACTCTTACACTAGACTAAGAAAGAGAAACGACATGGAAAAACTTGAGAAATAAAGGAAAATAATGTAGGATACATCAGAGTACAACAGGGAAACAGTGGGAATACGTGAGAACAATGTAGAGAAATATAGTGAATTCAATAATGAAGTTGACAACATCGTGAAACACACTAGAGAAATATAGAAAATCTTGGTGACAAACACTAATGTAGGGAAACAGTGTTGTAAACACTAGATTAAAGTAGGAAAACAACGTTTTAAATACTTGAATAATGTAGGGAAACATCTGTAAATACTAAAGTAGGAAAACAACGTTGTAAACACTAAAGTACAGTAATATAAAATCGTTGTAAACACTAGAGTAAAGTAGGAAAACAACATTGTAAACACTAGAGTAAAGTAAGAAAACAACATTGTAAACACTAGAGTAAAGTAAGAAAACAACATTGTAAACACTAGAGTAAAGTAGGAAAACAACGTTATAAACACTAGAGTAAAGTAGGAAAAAACGTTGTAAACACTAGAGTAAAGTAGGAAAACACACGTAATAAAACACTAAGAGTAAAGTAGGAAAACAACGTTATAAACACTAGAGTAAAGTAGGAAACAACATTGTAAACACTAGAGTAAAGTAGGAAAACAACGTTATAAACACTAGAGTAAAGTAGGAAAACAACGTTATAAACACTAGAGTAAAGTAGGAAAACAACGTTATAAACACTAGAGTAAAGTAGGAAACAACATTGTAAACACTAGAGTAAAGTAGGAAAACAACGTTGTAAACACTAGAGTAAAGTAGGAAAACAACATTGTAAACACTAGAGTAAAGTAGGAAAACAACGTTGTAAACACTAGAGTAAAGTAGGAAAACAACATTGTAAACACTAGAGTAAAGTAGGAAAACAACGTTGTAAACACTAGAGTAAAGTAGGAAACAACATTGTAAACACTAGAGTAAAGTAGGAAAACAACGTTGTAAACACTAGAGTAAAGTAGGAAAACAACGTTATAAACACTAGAGTAAAGTAGGAAAACAACGTTGTAAACACTAGAGTAAAGTAGGAAAACAACGTTATAAACACTAGAGTAAAGTAGGAAAACAACGTTGTAAACACTAGAGAAGGAAAACAACAATGGATACACGAAACAAGGAAGGGAAACAAACAATTCAAAGGCAAATATTTCCTTGGCACAATCAAAGTGGCTTGATTATAACCCTTGAGGAGATTTAATCTGGAGATAAATCTGGCCTTTCCCACAAAAGTGATGACTTCGTCCATAAGGGGTAGTGGGGTAGGCATCTGGCACTGGGATTTTATTCGTCTTACGATAGTCAGTACACATCCGAACACTGCCATCGGGTGTCGTCAAAAGGATGTAATATCCTTCTTTTGACCCATGGTTCAGAATAAAATTTATCTTCTGTTGCAATAGTGTTTGCTTTTCTGAGTTATTTCTGTAGGGAGACAGTGAAATAGGTTTAGCTGCGCCCACATCTATATAATGAAAGCCAAACTTGCTTAATTTCTGAACATCCGAAGATTTGTCAGGATAGGAATGTAGAAGGGTAGTAAGATCAGGAACTTTTCCTTCAATGAGTCCAAACATAAGTTGTCGTGGGTTTTTAAGTTGATCTGACTTTACCCATTTCAAACTTGAGGCGCCACTATGTAATTAACATCTGCGTTTTTCTCCACCTGCATGAAGGTCAGTAAGCATCACCTTTAAGGTGTGACCAGGTACAAGTTTCTCGACCATCACTTTTTTCTTCAGTGCAAAACGATAGGGGTTTAGATGCCTTGTCATATCTCTGTTCCACGTCTCCTGTGCTTACTACAAATTATTCTAACCCAAATGATGTCTTGTCTTGCCTTGGGATCGCAAGGAGCCTTCATAGTGATTTCTTCCAGCCAATCCTCAGTGAGCACTTGCAGAGGTCCTCTTACATTATAGCCAAATATTAGTTCGAGAGGATTGTACCTCGTAGACTCCTGCATGGTTTCTTTCATAGCTAAGAGCTGCAAAGGTATGGACTCATTGCAGTCTGTAAGAAAATGTGGCTTTCGCTGCTATGTCATTTTCGTATTGTCGTTGGGCCTCCCTTCTTACCTGTGCATATTCATTTCTGGCTGTACAACTGCTCTTCTTATTCTCCTGGGTCCTTTACCTTCTATACTTCTTCCATTCTCTAGCACACTTGGTTTTGGCCTCTCTACACCTTTCGGTGAACCAAGGGCTCATCCTGGCTTTGTCGTTATTTCTGTTACCCTTGGCTAGAAACCTCTCCTCAGCTTCCTTGCCTGTGTAGTCCCCTCTCTTGTACTTTGACTTCATTCGTCCTGCCCTTCATTCTTCCCTTTCCACTTGTAACTCTACTATATATTGGAAGCTCAGAAATACGTGGTCACTGGCCCCGATTGGTCTTTCATATGTGATGTCCTCAATATCTGCACTACTCAAGGTGAATACTAGGTCCAATTTTGCTGGTTCATCCTCTCCTTTCTCTCTCTCTCTCTCTCTGGTAGTGTCCCTTATGTGTTGGTACATGAGGTTTTCCAGTACCACCTCCATCATCTTAGCCCTCCACATTCCTGGGCTCCTATGTGGCTCCAGGTTCTCACAGTCAATTTCCTTGTGAATGAAGTGACCCATAATCAGCAGCTTTGCTCTGCTCGCATGAGCCCTTCTGGCTATTTCAGCCAGTGTGTCAACCATCGTTCCGTTACTCTCATCATACTCTTGCCTTGGACTCCTGTTGTTTTGTGGTGGGTTATACATCACTGCAATTACCACCTTGGGACCTCCAGACTGAAGTGTTCCTATTATGTAGTCTCTTGCTTCTTCTCTGTCTCCTATCTCCAGGTCAACAAAATCCCATTGGTTTTTGATAAGTAGTGCCACTCCTCCATCCTCCCTGTTCCCTCTGTCTTTCCTCAGAATCTGATATTGAGATAGTGTGTTTGGCTGTGGGGTTCTGAGGGTGGTTCTGTGTGTGCTTGTGCTTGTTGCTCTGCCCTGCTCTAGGTTCCTCTGCTGACTGTCCTTGTCTCTCTTCCTAGCCCCTTTCGTTTCTGTGTCCTCTCCCTCAGCTGCTGTCGTCCTCTTCTTGTTCTGTCGAGGTCTAGGAACACCCTTTTGTATGTTGATGATTCCTTCAGCCTGGTTTCTCTTGAAGGATCCTGTTCCACACTGTTTCTGTCTTGAAAATCAGTTTGACTGGCCGATTGCTCCCCTTCAAGTACCCTCTTATTCTCTGAAGATTTACTGTCTCAGTCATGTCCTCCTCGCCTATTTCTTTGATGTTGTTTTCAATCTCTTGTTTTTCTTTCTGCCATCTTTCATTGTGTGTCCTCCCTTCGCTCTCCTGAAGCCCATGAATAAACCACTGACTTCTCCCTTTCCTCCTCCCATTGCCTTTCCCTCTGTGTCTCTGGGTCCCATTTGTACATGGCCATTGTCTCCGTTATTTTTTCCTGTAACTCCTGGTGGCATGGTCGTGCCTCTGCATTTGTACTCACCTATTTGTACACAACTGCTTTTTGTTGCAGGGGTCGAGTCATAGCTCCTGGCCCCGCCTCTTCACTGTTCCATGAGCTTTATCATACCTGGTTCCTGGCTCCACTACGTCAATTGCCAGACTATTTCACTCCTTGACAACTCTATGGTTGAAGAAATACTTCCTTACATCTCTTTGACTCATCTGAGTCCTCAACTTCCAATTGTGACATCTAGTATCTGTGTCCTATCTCTGGAACATCCTGTCTTTGTCCACTGTGCCAGTTCCTCACAGTATATTGAATGTCATTATCACGTCTGCCCTAACCCTCCTGTGCAGTGTCGTCTGGCCAATTTCCCTTAATCTTTCTTCGTAGGGCATTACCCTTAGCTCTGGAACTAGTCTTGTTGCAAACCTTTGCACACTCTCCAGTTTCTTGGCGTGCTTGACCAGGTATGGGTTCCAAACTTGTGCTGCATACTCCAGTATGGGCCTGACTTACACGGTGTACAGAGTCTTAAACGATTCCTTACTGAGGTATCGGAATACTACTCTCAGGTTCGCCAGGCGCCCACATGCTGCAGCAGTTCTGTGGTTGATGTGTGCCTCAGGAGATGTGCTCGGTATTATACTCACCCCAAAATCCTTTTCCTTGAGTGAGGTTTGCAGTCTTTGGGCACCTAGCCTGTACTCTGTCTGTGGTCTTCTTTGCCCTTCCCCGATCTTTATGACTTTGCATTTGGCAGGGTTAAATTCAAGGAGCTAGTTGCTGGACCAGGCAAAAACCTGTGCAGGTCTCTTTGTAGTCCTGACTGACCTTCATCCGATTTATTTCTCCTCATTAACTTCACATCATCTGCAAACAGGGACACTTCTGAGTCTATCCCTTCCATCATTTCATTCACATATACCAAAAACAGCAATGGTCCCAGGACTGACCCCTGCGGAACTCGGCTCACCACAGGCGCCCACTCTGACACCTCGTCACGTATCATGAATCGTTGTTGCCTCCCTGTCAGGTATTCTCTGATCCATTGCAGTGCTCTTCCTGTTACGCATGCCTTGCCGTCTTTCATGCCTCAGGTAGTTGAGCAGATTCAATGAATGTGATGAAAATTGTTGTTAGTGGCACACACAGTGTCTCTGTTCCCTCTCTAAGGACACATGGAGAGATGTTGACCTGTCCCACCGCTTTTGAGGTATCGAGATCACTTAACAGCTTCTTCACCTAATCCTCAGTTGTGTATTTCATCCAGCACTTGTTGGTATATCCCTTGTTGGTGTACCCACTGTTCTGACTTCCTGGAGTCCTTTTCTGTTTCCACTGTAAATACTTCCTTAAATCTCATGTTGAGCTCCTCACATACCTCTTGGTCGTTTCTTGTGATCTCCCCACCTTCCTTCCTCAGCCTGATTACCTGGTCATTGACTGTTGTTTTCCTCCTGATGTGGCTATACAACAGCTTCGGGTCAGACTTGACTTTCGACGCAATGACGTTTTCGTATTGCTGCTGGGCCTCCCTCCTTATCTGCACTTACTCGTTTCTGGCTCTTTGACTAATCTCTTTATTTTCCTGGGTCCTTTGTCTTCTGTACTTTTCCATTCTCTACCCCACTTAGTTTTTGCCTTCCTGCACCTTTGGGCAAACCAAATGCTCGTTCTGGTCTTCCCATTATTTCTGTTGCTCTTGGGAACAAACCTCTCCTCTGCCTCCTTGCATTTTGTTGTCACAAAGTCCATCATCTCGTTTAGTGATTTTGCTACCAATTCTCTTTCCCACTGAACCTCTATCAGAAAGTTCCTCTTGCCTGTTTAGTCTCCCCTTTTGTAGTTTGGCATTTCCCATCCTACTCCTATTACCCTCTCCACTTGTAACTCTACTATGTATTGAAAGCTCAGAACCACGTGATCACTAGCTGCAAGGGGCCTTTCATTTGTGATGCCCTCGATGTCTGAGCTACTCAAGGGGAATACTAGGTTCAGTCTTGCTGGTTCATCCTTCCCCCCCTCTCTCTCTCTCTGGTAGTGTCTTTAACATGTTGGTGCATGAGGTTTTTCAGTACCACATCCATCATCTTGGCTCTCCATGTTTCGGGACTCCCATGTGGTTCCAGGTTTTCCCAATCAATCTTGTGATTGAAATCACCCATAACTAGTATTTTTGCTCTCCCCGTGTGAGCTCTTCTGGCCACCTTAGCAAGTGTGTCCACCATTGCTTTGTTGCTCTCTTCATATTCTTCTTTGTGCCTCTTGCAGTTCTGTGGCGGTTTGTACATCACTGCAATGACTACCTTATGTCCCCCAAACTGAATTGTACCTACTATGTAGTCCCTTTCGCCCATTTCGTTCATTCCTCAAATCCCCATTGGTTTCTGATGAGCAGTGCAGCTCTTTCTCCACCTCTGCTAACTGTTATCATCCCTGTGAGTTTCGTTTCTATGAGGGCTGTAAAGTCTGGGGACATCTTGATTTTTTCGTTCCACTACTGACATTTATTCGTTATTCCATCCGCATTTGTATACCAAACTTTGAACGTCTTTTCTAAAACTCTGGTCTGTGTACTCACTTATTTGTACGCACCTAGTTGTGATTGCAGGGGTCGATCCACAGCTCCTGGCCCCGCCTCTTCACTGGCCGCTACTCGGTCATTCTACCCGCTCCATGAGCTTTATCATACCTCTCCTTAAAGCTATGTATGGATCCTGCCTCCACTACATCACTTCCCAGACTATTCCACTTCCTGACAACTCTGTGACTGAAGAAATATTTCCTAACATCCCTGTGGTTCATCTGAGTCTTCAACTTCCAACTGTGACCCCTTGTTGCTGTGTCCCACCTCTGGAACATTTTGTCTCTGTCCACCTTGTCGATTCCTCTCAGTATTTTATATGTCGTTATCATATCCCCTCTATCCCTCCTCTCTTCCAATGTCGTCAGGTCGATTTCCCGTAACCTCTCCTCGTAGGACATACCCCTTAGCTCCGGGACTAGTCTTGTTGCAAACTTCTGCACTTTTTATAGTTTCCTTACATGCTTGGCTAGGTGAGTGTTCCAAACTGGCGCTGCATTCTCCTGTATAGGCCTAACTTTCACAATGTACAGGGTTATGAACGACTCCTTATTAAGATGTCGGAATGCTGTTCTTAGGTTTGCCAGGCGTCCGTATGCTGCAGCAGTTATTTGGTTGATGTGCGCCTCAGGAGATGTGTCCGGTGTTATACTCACCCCAAGATCCTTTTTCTTGAGTGAGGTTTGTAATCTCTGGCCCCCTAGACTATACTCCGTCTGTGGTATTCTTTGCCCTTCCCCAATCTTCATGACTTTGCACTTGGTGGGGTTGAATTCCAGGAGCCAGTTGCTGGACCAGACCTGCAGCTTGTCCAGATCCCTCTGTAGTCCTGCCTTAACCTCTTCCGATTGAATCCTTCTCATCAACTTCACATAATCTGCAAACAGGGACACTTCGGATTTTATTCCTTCTGTCATGTTGTTCACAAATACTTGAAACAGCACCGGACCTAGAACTGATCCCTGTGGCACCTCGCCATGTACCATGACTCGCTGTTATCTTCCTGACAGGTATTCCCTGATCCATTGTAGTGTCTTCCCTGTTATTCCTGCCTGGTCCTCCTGCTTTTGCATTAATCTCTTGTGTGGAACTGTGTCAAACGCCTTCTTACAGTCCAAGAAAATGCAATCTACCCACCCCTCTCTCTCTTGTCTTACTGCCGTCACCCTGTCATAGAACTCAAGTAGGTTTGTGACGCAGGATTTCCCATCCCTGAAATCATGCTGGCTGTCGTTGTTAAGCTCAATATTTTCTAGGTGCTCCACCACTCTTCTCCTGATAATCTTCTTCATGACCTTGCATACTATACATGTCAGTCAGTGACACTGGTCGGTAGTTTAGTGCTTCGTGCCTGTCTCCTTTTTTAAAAATTGGGACTACCTTTGCTGTCTTCCATACCTCAGGTAGACGTCCTGTTTCGATAGATGTGTTGAAGATTGTTGTTAGTGGTACACATAGCTCCTCTGCTCCCTCTCTCAAGACCCATGGAGAAATGTTATCTGGCCCCATCGCCTTTGAGGTATGTGAGGTGTGTGTGAGCGCATAAATATGCTTTTACACTTTATATTATTAAAAGTATGTTCCTAAGAATTCTAACTGGGATATAGTCATTTTCGGTGAGTTAAACACCTATCATACAAAAGGAAGCAATATTTGCTAACCAGTCTCGTGTAGTTTATATAATCTGCGCAGAGACTGGTTTATTGTTGACTGGTTTATTGTCGACAGCAAATGCTACAAATTTGGCTTAAGTGCAACTCATGGTAATCATTACATAAATAACCAGTACATAGGACAATGAAACTCATGACATCAAGGTTAAATTTAGTCAAACTCGGATTGAATCTTAGTCATAAGTTTCATTCACCTGAGCGCAAATTATATTGTGCCTGTCATGTTATTTTACTTGTTATTTTATTGTGCCTGTCATGTTATTGTGCCTTTTTAGAAAAGGAAATTGAAAAATAAAGATACAGTTTGCATGTTAACTAACTACGATCTTTAATTCAAGTTCTTATTTTATTTATTTTATGTCAGAAAGTTAGGTACGTATATACACGGAGAGAAATATTATTTTGTGAACCACCGTTAATATATTAAAACATCAATTTAACCTACAAATTAGTGGGTAAAGTATTCTTCATTATTAGCGTATAGGTGAATTGCATCTTTAACAATGGACTTGCAGTAGATAAACATTACATCTTATGTACTTATAACACTGTCAGAACAGACACGATGGTGATCACTCTCACCATCAACCTCGATGATGCTGTGTTTGGATATTTATGGTGAGTCAGAATCTGATAGCGTTATCAACAACAGGATGACAGTTTATACGACACTCCTCAATTAACCATGTAATGAACTTTTCAAACATGAAAATCCAACTTAACAATGTAACAAATCCTCTAAACAGATCTTTTCACACATTAATTTAGTATTGGAAGGATTTTATGTTATCGT
>WNWK01001598.1:0-202500 GCA_009830355.1 Cherax destructor | reverse complement strand
TCCTGCACCTTTAGGTGAACCATGGGCTCATCCTGGCCTTTTCATTATTACTGTTACAAATGGGTACAAACCTCTCCTCAGCTTATTTGCATATTGTTGTCATATATTCCATCATCTTCCTGCTTCCCCCTCCACTTGTAACTTTACCATGAATTCGAAACTCAGAACCACATGATCACTGGCCCCAAGGCGACTTACATATGTAATGTCCTCAATATCTGCACTACACAAGGTGAATACTAGGTCCAGTCTCGCTGGTTCATCCTCTCCTCTATCTCTGGTAGTGTCCCTTATGTGTTGGTACAAGAGGTTTTCCAGTACCACCTCCATCAACTTAGCCCTCCATGTTTCTTGGCCCCCATGTAGCTCCAAGTTCTCCCAATCGATTTCCTTGTGGTTGAAGTCACCCATGATCAGTAGCTTTGCCCTGTTTGCATGAGCACTTCTGGTCACTTCATCCAGTGTGTCAACCATCGCTCAATTACTCTCATCATAGTCTTGTCTTGGTCTTCTGCTGTTCTGTGGTGGGTTATACATCACTGCAATTACCACCTTGGCTCCTCCAGACTGAAGCATTCCTATTATGTAATATCTTGCTTCTCCTCTGTCTCTTCTCTCCAGCTCATCGAAATCCCATTGGTTTTTGATGAGCAGTGCCACTCCTCCACCACCTCTATTCCCTCTGTCTTTCCTCAGGATCTGATACCCCATTGGAAAGATGGCATCTGTTAGCATCCCTGTGAGCTTGGTTTCAGTGAGGACTATGATTCCGGAGATGCCTCTTTGACTCTTTCGTGCCACTCTACCCACTTATTCGTTATTCCATCAGCATTGGTGTTCCATACCTTCATTATCCTCTCAAACATTGTGTTTTTGGGGTTTCTGATGGACCTGACAGTGTGCTGTGGGATTCCACAGCACAGTGTGGGAGCTGTAAGTGCGGATTGTGGTCTGTGTTGGGATAGCATGTTTGGTTGTGGGGTTCTAGGGATGGTTCAGTGTGTGCTTGCTTTGCCCTGCTCTGGTTGTCCTCTGCTGATTCTGTTCTTGTCTCTTTTACTAGAACCTTTTGCTTTTGTGTCTACTCTCTCATCTACTGTCATTCTGTTTTTGTTCTGTCTCGGTCTAGGAACACCCTCTTGTGTACTGATGATTCCTTCAAGCTGTGGTTTATCTTGCAGGATCCTGTTTCGCACTGTTTCTGTCTTGAAAATCAGCTTGACCAGCCCTTTTCTCCCCTTCAAGAACCTCCGTATTCTCTGAAAGTTTACTATCTCATACATGTCCCCATTGTCTATTTCTTTGATGATGTTTTCAATGTCCAGTCTTTCCTGCTGCTGTCTTTCACTGTGTGTCCTTAACTCACTCTCCTGAAGCCCGTGAATAAACACTGACTTCTCCCTTTCCTCCTCCCATTGCCTTTCCCTCTGTGTCTCTGGTTTCCATTTGTACATGACCAATTTCTCCCAAATGTTTTCCTGTAGCTCTTGGTGGCATGATCTTGCCTCTGCATGTGACCTATCCCCCTCTCTACCTTCACCCCCTCCCCCACCACCACCCCTGCTTTCAGGTGCTCTCCCCCTTCCTTCCTCGGCCCTGCTTGGTGGGCTGCCTTAGCGTAAGTTGTGTTTCCTTCCTTCCTGTTGGGCTCCTCGTTCAGTAGGGGTGTACCAGCTTCAGATACTATGTCTCCTCTTGTCCATACCCCTGTAACTCGCTTCAGCCTATTTACCTCATATTCTAGGGCCCTTATCCTGGCTACTGCAGCTTCGACTTGTGACTCCCATATCTTCTTCTCCTCCTCCAACCTCTTTTCCAATTTCACAGAAAGCTCTGCCTCCATCCTTTTCTCCATTTTTCAGAAAACTCACCTAGTTTGCTCTCCCACTCTTGTTCCATCCTTTTGCATTGCTCTTCCATCCATTCTTCCTTACCAGAGCCATTCTGATCTGATCACCTGGACATTTGAGTTCCCCTCTGAGCTGCCACAACAATGCCACTATTACATCTGCGAGGAAACTGATAATATGGATAATGAGAACATTCAAGACAAAAGATGCCAAGCCAATGATGATCCTTCTCAAATCACTTGTTCTCTCTAGGCTAGAATACTGCTGTACATTAACATTCCCATTCAAGGCAGGTGAAATTGTAGATCTAGAGAATGTACAGAGAACCTTCACTGCACATCACAAAAATAGGAGGGGAGAGTTGCGAGAAAAAATGATGTTAATAGTACAGGTATATCTTCATAAATATGTTGTGATTCATATTAAATTAATGTCATCCACTAGTTCCTGTCAACTTAAATAATTATGTGCAGTTAGGAAGAACAAATTAAATTTATTAAATACGCTAAGCAACTATTCTCCAGAATTTTGTGTGTAGTTAATAATTATTGTTTCTAATCAACGTTATTATAAGAAAAAAGAATCAAAATGCTTTGAGCTCCACTGTGTGTTTAATACGAAAAAAATAAATCTGTCCTGTTTTGAGAAAGAGGAAACTTTCCCTGATGCAGATGTTCTTATCTAACATGCCTTCTGAGAAACAGAGGCTATTGGTTACTATCGTATATTTAATTTGTTCTGTTATGACAAACTGGAAGCTTTCTTAGTTACGATTCTCTCAATTTAGCCGTAGCTAAGAACAATATTTAATTTGCCATAAAGGGAAACGGGAAACTTTCTCAATTACGATCCTAGTAACATTAGGTGTAAGAATAAATATTTATATTACCTTGTTATGTGGGGCAGAATGTTTCTGACTATGATGCAACCGCAAGTAATGTTTAACTATATTATTTGAAACACTGGAAATAAATTCACTCACTAATTAATCAAAGTGAAGCCTGATCAGTGAGGATATACTGAAAATGACACCGTTTTCCCCGCTGGCTCAGAGTTGGCAAAAAAAAAAAATTGTATTATATTATTAGGTAAGCAATACCACCATACTGTATTACTGTATACATTACTGAGATGTGTGGTAAAGCCATTTTTGAGGACGAAGAACTATTAAATTTGTCATCACAATCCGTGAGAGACTTCAGCACAGCATGACGTCGCTGGGCTAAAGCAAGAGTCATGTCATAATGAAGAGTTTTCATGTTATACTTTCAGATTAATATTCTTATTAATGTGAGGAAACCAATTTTTAATTATATAAATTTTATCATACTATCGTTCTTATAAAATAATGTGATTCCAATACTGACATTTACAATTGTTGTTTAAAATACGACATTGATACTTTAAAACGCCACGAGGCTTCAAGTGGCAATGAGAACAGTGAATTTATCTCCTACGGTTCATATTATTTTATGTAACTAGACAATACTTGAGGTGGGATCATAGAGCACAACTCTTTCGGTAGTGAACATTTAGTTATTATGCCTTAAAGCTGAGAGTTCCAAGTGTTTTATTTCATATTATTATTATCATAATTTAAAAAAAAATAACATAATATTTATTAATAAATGGTGTGCCAATGCTAAGTGATAACTTAATACGTCTCACTGTTGACAGAAATCACTACTAAAATGATGGTTCACCATAGAACTACAAGAGCAATGGTTAACTGCAGAAACAACTACAGTAAAGAATACAGTAAATGTCCGTGTAGATACAACTAGAGTTACAGTAGCCTGTGGACCCTATTACACAAATGCTTGACTTAAGAAACCACCAGCCTAAGGGATCTTTGCTGTAACACTGCATTTAGAGTTATCTGTAGATTCTGCTGCGGCAATGGTTCACTGTAGATACCACTATAGTAATGGATGGCGGTGGAAACCACTACAGTAATCGTTGACTAGTGACACTAGTTAGAATTATTTCTTGGCAACACAAAATAGTTGACAGTAAACGTTACAGTTATACTTGACCGTAGGGACTGCTAAAGTAATGCTTGATTTGTGGGACAGCTAAAGTAATGCTTGATTTGTGGGACAGCTACAGGAATGCTTGATTTGTGGGACAGCTAAAGTAATGCTTGATTTGTGGGACAGCTACAGGAATGCTTGACTGTATGGAATGCTACAGGACTGTAGGGAATGCTACAGACATGGTTGACTGTAGACACCACTACAGACACGGTTGATTGTAGACACCACTACAGTGATAGTTGGCTGTAGACACCACTACAGTGATAGTTGGCTGTAGACACCACTACAGTGATAGTTGGCTGTAGACACCACTACAGTGATAATTGGCTGCATATACCACTACAGTGATAGTTGACCGTAGACACCACTACAGACATGGCTGACTGTAGACACCACTTCAGTGATAGTTGGCTGTAGATACCACTACAATGATAGTTGACTGTAGACACCACTACAGTGATAGTTGTCTGTAGAAACCACTACAGACATGGTTGATTGTAGACACCACTACAGTGATAGTTGGCTGTAGACACCAATACAGTGATAGTTGACTGTAGACACCACTACAGTGATAGTTGGCTGTAGACACCACTACAGTGATACTTGGCTGTAGACACCACTACAGTGATAGTTAACTATAGACAATACTACAGTTATGGTTAATTGAAAACACCACTACAGTAATAGGTGACTGTAGTTAAATGTTACTACAGTAACAGTTAACTGTAGTTGACACTACAGTAGTGGTTGACTACAGAAACAGTTGACTGTAATTACTACAATAATAATAACTGACTCTAGATACAACTACAATAATAGTTGACAGCTGAGATGAAGACGGTGATATTTATCCTTATTTTCACAGCTATAATAATGGATGTGTTGACATCATCATATTAATGGATGAGTATAGACACCACTACACACAGGGTTGCTTGTATATACTTGTACTGTAATGTTTGAGTGTAAACAATGACAGTGATGGTTGACCTTAGTGTACACTACAGTAATGGTCGACTGCAGTCTCAGTTGTAGTAATAGCTAGCTACCTTCACCACTACAGTAATGGTTGACTGCAGTCTCAGTTGTAGTAATAGCTAGCTACCTTCACCACTACAGTAATGGTTGACTGCAGTCTCAGTTGTAGTAATAGCTAGCTACCTTCACCACTACAGTAATGGTTGACTGCAGTCTCAGTTGTAGTAATAGCTAGCTACCTTCACCACTACCGTCAAGGCTGACTGCAGAGACTGCTAGAGAAATGGATAAGAGTAGACACCACTATATTACTGGTTAACTGTATTTCCCCAACTCTCAACCCTTATACAGAGGCCAAAACAAGATCAATATCCTTGTGCTCAGAAGTTGCATTACTAAATTATCATTCTACAAGGGTTGAAGCTAATCAGATGCGACACTCAGAAATTATTGCTTGAAAAACTATATTTAAATTTTTATACTTTCCAAAAATCAATCCCAACTTTTCTCCAGGTCTGGCTGACCTTCTTTTAAGAAAGTACCATAATTAGGTATGAGTGTTTTAGGTAAGCTTAATGTACATAATTTTAATCTTTAACAATGGTCTTGAGGGCACATTGATGTCCGCTCAGAATTTTTGTATTTTCAATTTTCTCACAGAAACCATTTTGATTAATGTAACTGGCACGTGATAGCATACGTATTACGAACTCTGGAAGCAATTTGCACGTGGCTGTAAGCAAAGTCAGCATAATTGTGATCAACCGGTCAGCACAAAGGCAAGACAAACACAGAAGGGGTATTTTTTCTTTACCCATATATTTCAACACCACTATGTACAATATTTCTACAGATAAGGTATTACGTCAGGAATAAAATGATAAGAGAGAGCAAAGAGCCACTCACAGCAGATGTGGACTAGACCAGAGTAAACGAGAGTCTGCCTCTCATCCCAGGAAGGCAGATGTGACGTCACCTTGGCTGAGGAACCGGCTCCCACCTGATTGGTGGACTAAACCAGACAACCAGCAGTGGGGCCCCACAACTTCTATACTCTGAACTGCAAGTTCTCTGGTCGATAGGACATGCCGATGGGTATATGACGAAAGTCCATTAAATCATAGCATACTCGGCACAAACCATGTTATGCAATCTAATACAAGAGCTGTTTCCTCCCAGGAAAACATAGCACTAAAAGTTTAAAATTGACCAGACGTATTTTCTAATTATTGCTCAGAGTCCAACACAACTTGTGCCTACACAGTCTTAACCTTGAACAGTTCTATTAATTTCACATGATGGATCATCAATTGAAGATTGATGCGGTTCACAATTATGTTTTCTTTCAGAAGCGCTAAGTTCATAGTGATAACACAGAGCCTGCAGAATGAGACACATTTAAATTTCATCCAAGCAAAGGAAAGATAGTCCAGTTCCTTGAATCAAGAGCTCATCACCAACATCAGCGCAAAATATTGCAATACATACCAGTCGAGATTAAAAGCAGAAAAAGGATATCAATACACTCCATTAAATATATCAACATTCTTCTAAGTAGGAAACACCAGTGGTGAAATATTAAAAGAGATCAGAGGAGCTGTCTCCACCTATCACATAGAAACAAAATTTGGGAATTACTTCTGTATCATTGAGAATAGGGAGTAAACTCATGCAAAAAATAGTTCCACGAATACTGCACATGATACATTAAACAATAGATGAGTGGAACAAACTCATGAGTACCGTCATAGAAGCTAAGACGTTGGACCTGACTAGCTTGTGCTACTAGGTCTTATGCCGTTGTCCTTCCTTAAGTGGTAGTGACCTGACTACCTGGAGTTTACCTGGAGAGGGTTAACTCCAGGTCATCAGTGTGTCCCAGGTCAGGAAACATAGTGGGTCCTAGATCAGGAGGAATATTTTGTGTCCTGTGTTAAGAGAAATATCACATGTATGTCCTATGCAAAGATTACTTTTTTTTTCATCGTTTAAAGTTAGGAATGGTATACACCTTGGTAATATACCGACAAGCTGGTTTAGAAAAACGTAAGCAAATACTAGGACATAATTATTAGAAAACGTTTCAATCCTGAGACCTTGATCACTTCTAATATACAGAGGTTGAAATACAGTATATATGGGTGGAGAGTGAGGTGTGAGAGACGCATGGTGACCTGAAGAATGACATATTGGGATGAGGACTGGTAGATGATGAGATCATGTGAAACCTGTGTTGCTGGGTTGGTGGTGCTTTGCCTGGTTGAGTATCATGTGTGCTAATGTTTTAGAAATTTTGTGGTTTCCAGTGTTACGTTCTATTGTGTCGGTGGCGGCGATTAGCGAGGCTTCTAGACACCGTCGGCGTGTAATGTCTTGTTCGGTGAGAACGAATTGTGCCTCATCTCAGCTCATCAAATGTCCCGTGGAGTCTCTGTGGAGGACACAGGCATACATTAAATCGTCTCTGTTACTGGCACTTCGATGCTCGTTCAGGCGGACCGCAAGATCTCTGCCTATTTCGCCTACATATTTCTTGGGACAGACTCCACAGGGGATGGTGTAGATGCTTGCTGTGGAAGTTAGAGATGTGGAGCTGCGTTTCGTAGTGAGGTCTTTGATTGATGGTGTGTTTATGGTGGACACGTTGCTGTTACTCTTTGCAAGTGCCCGGGGAGTATTCGTTGCAACATCACCACATGGGAGCACTATGAACTGCTTAGAGGGCAGTTACAAACTTTTACAAACAAAATTTTGGGATGGCAATGGGCAGCTCGCTCAGTGCTGTGCTTGCCAATCTCTTCATGGAAAACCTAGAAACAGAGAAATTCAGCAGCCTCATTCCTAACAACATTACCTGACTAAGATACGTGTATGATATATTGGTTTTCTATCCGAGACATCTCAATATCCAGGTCCTCCTCACCAAGATCAATGCAGCCAAACCATCAATAAAGTTTACACTTGAACTCGAAAAGGATGGCAAACTTCCTTTCCTCGACGTCGTCCTGTGCAGATCTCCCGACAGTGACACACTTCTCTTCAAAGTGTATAGAAAACCTACCAACAAGGACGATCTTATACACTTCTATTCATACTAAGATACACGCACTAAAAGAGGAGTCCACATTGGCTTCTTCTTGAGAGCTCTTCGCATCTCCAGCCCTTGTTTTCTTGAAGAAGAATGTATTTACATAACACAAACTTTTACACGTCTTCAGTTTTCATCTTTCTTCATCCTAGATTGCAGACTCAAGGCACATGCTATCCTCAAGAAACCCCCCATGGAACAGTTCTCTAAGCAGTTCATAGTAACTCCCATGTGGTGATGTTGCCACAATACTCGCCGGGCACTTGCTAAGAGTAACATCAATGTTTCCACCATAAACACATCATCTATCAAAAACCACACTACGAAACGCAGCCCCACACCTCCCACTTCCTCAGCAGGCGTCTACACCATCCCCTGTGGAGTCTGTCCAAAGAAATATGTAGGCGAAACAGGCAGAGTTTTTGCGGTCCGTCTGAACGAGCATCGAAGTACCAGTAAAAGAGACGATTTAAGGTACGCCTGTGTCCTCCACAGAGACTTCACGGGGCATTTGATGAACTGGGATGAGGCACAATTCGTTTTCACCGAACAAGACATTACACGCCGACGGTGTCTAGAAGCCTCGCTAATCGCCGTCTCCGACACAATAGAACGTAACACTGGAAACCACAAAATTTCTAAAATATTAGCATACATGATACTCCAGCAGGTAAAGCACCACCACGACGACGACCAAGACTACCCACTACAGCTATTCTTTCTCTCACTCCTTCTTTCTTATCCCTAATCCTTCTTCCTATGTAGGTAGAACCACAGCCTGAAGTACCAAGATCTGCTGATGAAGATGCGACGTCAGAAGACACTCCCCATCATGGGGAGCCACAGCAAGAAAGAAAGAAGATGACACCCTCTACCCAGGGGGCCAATGCCGGGTCACCATTTGGAGAAGATCCGGGCCGGATGTACCGGCGAACATACAACAACAATCTGTATGTTAGAAGTGATTTTCTAAACCAAAGTTAGGAATAATTTATATGAGATGTCAGGAGGGATATTGTGTATCCTGTATCAAGAGTATTAATGTGTCTCCATGTCATGTCTACATGACTATAGTTGGAGAAATATTGTGTATATTGTGTGTAGTGAAGAACTTTGTGTGTTCCATGTAAAGTTGAACATTGCTCTTGTGAATTATCGGACACTGTGTATTGTGTGTAGGGAGGACACTTGTGCATTTGTGTAGTGAGGAATATAGTGAGCACAGCGTCTTGAGTAACAGTGAGTAGTGAGGAATATAGTGAGTACTGTGTCTTGAGTAACAATGAGTGTAGTGAGAAGTGAGGAATAAAGTGAGTACTGTGTCTTGAGTAACAGTGAGTGTAGTGAGTAGTGAAGAATATAGTGAGAATGTTACATGTGGTATAATACGTGTTATTTTCTGTGAAATATAAAGTTAGGCGTTTTGAGCGTATTTTTATTGTACATTTTATCTCCTGTGAATTTGGAGTACTATGAAATTTTGTCAGGAGGAATATTGTCTCTCCTCTAAGAGGAAGATATATTATGCGATGACTGTTCAGAGATATATCTTCTGTGTAGAGAAGAGTAATGTACAGTGCGTGTAAAGGAGGCATACTGTGTCCCCTGTATAAGTTAGCATACTGTAGAGAGTGAATGAACGTACAGTATACTGTGTCTACTGTGTACGGAGCAGGTTCAAGCGTTGTGTGGAGGGAGATATATTTTAGCTCCTATTCAGGGAGGAATATCGAAACTTGTAGGTATTGAGGAATATTCTGTGGTGTGTGATAGGAGGTAAACTGAGTCTCTCGTGTCAGAGGAGTATTTGATTAACCGAGGTTAGTGGACACAATCAGTAAAGTCAGCCACCATCAGTAATATCAGAGAGGCCACACAAACCCATTATCCCAACGATCGAGGAATATAGATGTGTGTGTGTGTGTGTGTGTGTGTGTGTGTGTGTGTGTGTGTGTGTGTGTGTGTGTGTGTGTGTGTGTTGTGTGTATGTGTACTCACCTATTTGTGGTTGCAGTGGTCGAGACTCACCTCCTGGCCCCGCCTCATCACTGACCGCTACTAGGTCCTCTCTCTCCCTGCTCCATGCGCCTTATCATACCTCAACTTAAAACTATGTATGATTCCTGCCTCCACTACATCACTTGCCTGACTATTCCACTTTCTGACAACTCTGTGACTGAAGAAGTACTTCCTAACATCCTTTGACTCAACTGAGTCTTCAACTTCCAATTGTGACCCCTTGTTTCTGTGTCCCATCTCTGGAACATCCTGTCTCTGTCCACCTTATCAATTCCTCGCAGTATTTTGTATGTCGTTATCATGTCTCCCCTAACCCTCCTGTCCTCCAGTTTCGTCAGGCCGATTTCCCTTAACCTTTCTTCGTAGGACATTCCTCTTAGCTCTAAAACTAGCCATGTTGCAAAACCTTTGCACTTTCTCTAAATTCTTGACGTGCTTGACCAGGTGTGGGTTCCAAACTGGTGCTGCATACTCCGGGTCAGAGTTGACTTTCGATGCTATGTTGTTTTCGTACTGTCGCTGGGCCTCCCTCCTTATCTGTGCATACTCGTTTCTGGCTCATCGACTAATCTCTTTACTTTACTGGGTCCTTTGCCTTTTCCATTTGGTATGTGTGTGTTAGTTACCATTTTGTCCTAAGCATATGTCGATTAGACATTAGGCCTTGTGTGCTCACCTAGTTGTGGTTGCTGGGGTCGAGTCATAGCTCCTGGCCATGCCTCTTCACTGGCCGCTACTGGGTCACTCATACCTCTTCTTGAAGCTATGAATGGATCCTGCCTCCACTATCCATTCAACTTCCTGAGCACTCTGTGGCTGAAGAAATACTTCCTAACATCCCTGTGATTCATCTGAGTCTTCAACTTCTAACTGTGACCCCTTGTTGCTGTGTCCCATCTCTGGAACATTCTGTCTCTGTCCACCTTGTCAACTCCTCTCAGTATTTTATGTCGTTATCATGTTCCCCCTATCTCTCCTGTCCTCCAGTGTCGTCAGGTCGATTTCCCTTAACCTCTCCTCGTAGGACATACCCCTTAGCTCCGGGACTAGTCTTGTTGCAAACCTTTGCACTTTCTCTAGTTTTTTTATGTACTTCGCTAGGTGTGGGTTCCAAACTGGTGCTGCATACTTCAATATGGGCCTAACGTACACAGTGTACAGGGTCCTGATGATGCTGCAGCAGTTATTTGGTTGATGTGCGCCTTATGCCTTGTGTGTGTGTACTCACCTATTTGTGGTTGCAGGGGTCGATTCATAGCTGCTGGCCCCGCCTCTTAACTGATTGCTACTAGGTCCTCTCTCTCCCTGCTCCATGAGCTTTATTAAACCTCGTCTTAAAACTATGTATGGTTCCTGCCTCCACTACGTCACTTTCTAGGCTATTCCACTTCCTGGCAACTCTATGACTGAAGAAATACTTCCTAACATCCCTTTGACTCAAAGGAGTTTTCAACTTCCAATTGTGACCCCTTGTTTCTGTGTCCCCTCTCTGGAACATCTTGTCTCTGTCCACCTTATCTATTCCTCGCAGTATTTTATATGTCGTTATCATGTCTTCCCTAACCCTCCTGTCCTCTAGTGTCGTCAGGCCGATTTCCCTTAACCTTTCTTCGTAGGACAATAACCTTACCTCTGGGACTAGTCTTGTTGCAAACCTTCGCACTTTCTCTAATTTCTTGACGTGCTTGACCAGGTGTGGGTTCCAAACTGGTGCTGCATACTCCAGTATGGGCCTGACGTACATGGTGTACAGAGTCTTGAATGATTCCTTAGTGAGGTATCGGAACGCTATTCTTAGGTTTGCCAGCCGCCCGTATGCTGCAGCAGTTATCTGATTGATGTGTGCCTCAGGAGATGTGCTCGGTATTATACTCACCCGGAAAAATAAACACATAAGCAGTATAATGTGATCCTTTATTGACAACGTATCGCCCACGCAGTGGGCTTTATCGAGTCACAGACAGGTAGATCTGTCTGTGACTCGATAAAGCCCACTGCGTGGGCGAAACGTTGTCAATAAAGGATCACATTATACTGCTTATGTGTTTATTTTTCCATTGTGTCGGTATTTTATACCATTTATTTCCATTATACTCACCCCAAGATCTTTCTCCTTGAGTGAGGTTTGCAGTCTTTGGCCACCTAGAATATACTCTGTCTGCGGTCTTCTTTGCCCTTCCCCGATCTTCATGACTTTACAATTTGCAGGGTTAAATTCAAGGAGCCAGTTACTGGACCAGGCTTGTAGCCTGTCCAAATCTCTTTGTAGTCCTGCCTGATCCTCGACTGATTTAATTCTTCTCATTAACTTCACATCATCTGCAAACAGGGACACTTCTGAGTCTATCCCTTCCGTTATGTCATTCACATATACCAAAAAAGTATAGGTTCTAGGCCTGACCCCTGTGGAACTCCACTCGTCACAGGTGCCCACTCTGACACCTCGTCACGTACCATGACTCGTTGTTGTCTCCCTGTCAGATATTCCCTGATCCATTGCAGTGCCTTTCGTGTTACGTGTGCCTGATCCTCTAGCTTTTGCATTAATCTCAGGTGAGGAACTGTGTCGAATGCCTTCTTGCAGTCCAAGAAAATGCAGTCTATCCACCCCTCTCTCTCGTGTCTTACTTCTGTTACCTTGTCATAAAGCTCCAGTAGGTTTGTGACACAGGATGTTCCTTCCCTGAAACCGTGCTGGTTGGCGTTTATAAGCTTGTGTCTTTCTAGGTGCTCCATCACTCTCCTCCTGATGATCTTCTCCATGGCTTTGCATACTATACACGTCAGTGACACAGGTCTGTAGTTTAATGCATCGTGTCTTTCTCCTTTCTTAAAAATTGGGACTACATTTGCCATCTTCCACACCTCAGGTAGTTGCCCAGTTTCAATGGATGTGTTGAAGATTTTTGTTAGTGGTACGTTCAACTTCTCTGCTCCCTCTCTAAGGACCCACGGAGAAATGTTGTCAGGTCCCACCGCTTTTGAGGTATCGAGTTCACATAGCAGCTTCTTCACCTCCCCCTCGGTTGCTATGTCATTTTCGTATTGTCGCTGAGCCTCCCTTTTTACTTGTGCATATTCGTTTCTGGCTCTTCGGCTAATCTCTTTATTTTCCTGGGTTCTTTGTCTTCTGTACTTTTTCCATTATCTAGTGCACTTAGTTTTTGCCTCCCTACACCTTTGGGTGAACCAAGGACTCGTTCTGGTCTTCCCATTACTTCTGTTTCCCTTGGGAACAAACATCTCCTCTGCCTCTTTGCATTTTGTTGTCACATATTCCATCATTTCTTTTACTGGTTTTCCTGCTAATTCTCTCTCTCCCACTGAACGTCTTGTAGGAAGTTCCTCATGCCTGTGTAGTGTGTGTGTGTGTGTGTGTGTACTCACCTATATTTGGTTCCAGGGGTCGATTCACATCTCCTGGCCCCGCCACTTCGCTAGTCGCTACTAGGTCACTCCCCAATCCAAGAGCCTTATCAAACCTCTTCTTAATGACATGTATAGATCTTGCCTCCACTACTTCACTCTCCAGATTGTTTCATTTCATGACAACTCTAAGGCTAAAAAAATACTCCCTAACATCCCTATGACTCACCTGAGTTTTCAACTTCCAGTTGTGCCCCCTTTTTCCCATGTCCCATCTGTGAAACATTCTAGCCCTGTTCACCTTGTCAAATTTTCTCAGTATTTTATAAGTCGTTATCATATCTACATATCCCTCTTATGATCTAGTGTCATCAGGTTGAGTTCCTTGCCTCCCCTCATAAGACATACCTCTTAGCTCCATGACTAGTCTTGTTGCAAACTTTTGCAAATTCTCCAATTCTTAACGTGTTTGACTAGGTGTGGGTTCCATACTAGTGCTATATACGCCAATATGGGCCTGACGTACACAGTGTACAGTGTTGTGAATGACTCCTTAGATATCGAAAAGTTATTCTCAGGTTTGCCAGACACCCATATGCTGCAGAGGTTATTCGGTTGATGTGAACCTCAGGGGATGTGCTCGGTATAATGCTCACCCCAAGATACTTTTCCTTAAGTGAGATTTGCAGTCTTTGATCCCCTAACCTGTACTTCATCTGTGGTTTTCTTTGTCCTTTCCCAAGACCTTGCACTTGGTAGGGTTAAACTTCAGAAGCCATTTGTTGGACCAGGATTGCAGCCTGTATAAATCCCCTTGTAATTTTACTTGATCGTTATCCGCTTGTATTCTCCTCATTAATTTCACTTCATCTGGAAAGAGGGACACATCTGAATCTATTCCTTCCATCATATCAATCATATTTACAAGAAACAGCACCGGACTTAGAACTGACCCCTGTGGAAACCCATGCACATGCACCCACTCCGACAATTCGTCACGTACTAACACTCTTTGTTGCATTCTTCTCAGGTACTCCTTGATCCATTGCAGTACTTTCCCTGCTATTCATGTTTGCTCTTCTAGTTTTTGAATCAGTCTCTTTTGTGGTACTGTGTCGAAAGCCTTGTTAAATTCCAAGAAGATGCAATCTACCCATCCTGCTCTCTCCTGTCTTACATCTTCAGGGATTTCTCATCACTGAAGCAGTGCTGATTGTCATGTATTAGCTCATTTCTTTCTAGGCGCTCTACCACTCTTCTCCTGATAATCTTCTCATGACTTTACATAATATACAAGTCAATGACACTGGTCTGTAGTCTGTTGCTGCCTGTCTGTCTACGTTATTAAAAATTGGGATTACGTTTGATGTTTTTCACACCTCAGGGAGTTGCCCTGTTTCTATAGATTTATTGAACATTGCAGCTAGCAGCACACAGTTCCTCTGCTCCCTCTCTCAGGACCCATTGAGAGATGTTATCTAGGCCCACTGCCTTCGAAGTATCTAGTCCACCCAGCAGTTTCTTCACCTCCTCCTTGGATATGTGCAGTGTGTCCAACACTTGCTGGTGTACCCTACCGCCTCATTTCTCTATACGCATTTCTGTCTCCACTGTGAATAATTCTCTAAATCTTGTGCTGAGCTCCTCACATACTTCATCGTCAGTCTTTCTGAGCTCACCTCCTTCCTTCCTTAGCCTGATTACCTATTCCTTGACTGTTTTTGCGTGCTGCCCAGTACCACTGGACATGCCACCCCAATTGTGAACACATACGTGCCGTGGAAGCTACAAGTCTTCACGATCAGTTTTGAAAATAATATGAATATTTCTTTTGGTTTATGTAAATTGGATTCTTTTATAATTAATAAAATTTGGGAACAATTTAATGATACATTAGACAAGTAAAAAATCTTTATGCTTGGGTAGAGTATCAGTTGTGTTTCACTGCGTCGGGTATTGTAACGTGAATGTGATATGTAGTCTTGCCCTTACATGCCTTCCTGTTGATGTTTTGTTTTTATTGTTCCTTGATAATGTGAGAAGTCACGAAAGCGCTTGGAATTTTGCTATTCTTTCTCCTATTTACTGTGATTTTGTTGCATATATATATATATATATATATATATATATATATATATATATATATATTATATATATATACACATATATTTTTTTTTCAACACGTCGGGCGTCTCCCACCGAGGCAGGGTGACCCAAAAAAGAAAGAATATCCCCAAAAGAAAATACTTTCATCATCATTCAACACTTTCACCTCACTCACACAATCACTGTCTTTGCAGAGGCGCTAAGATACGACAGTTCAGAAAATCCCTCCAAACCGCCAATATCTCAAAACCCTCTAAAGTGCAGGCATTGAACTTCCGATTTCCAGGATTCAAGTCCAACTAAATCAATTAAGTGGTTTCCCTGAATACCTTCACTAAATATTACCCTACTCACACTCCAACAGCTCGTCAGGTCCCAAAAACATTCGTCTCCATTCACTCCTATCTAACACGCTCACACATGCTTGCTGGAAGTCCAAGCCACTCGACCATAAAACCTCCTTTACCTCCTTCCCTTACAGATTTATACGCTTTCCAAGTCATTCTACTTTGATCCATTCTCTCTAAATGACCAAACCACCTCAACAGCCTCTCTTCATCCCTCTGACAAATACTTTTAGTAACTCCACACCTCCTAATCTCCACACTCCGAATTTTCTGCATAATATTTACACCACACATTGCCCTTAGACAGGACATCTCCACTGCATCCAGCCGCCTCCTCGCTGCAGCATTTGCAACCCATAATTCGCACCCATATAAGAGTGTTGGTACCACTATACTTTCGTACATTCATTTCTTTACCTCCTTGGATAACGTTTTTTGGCTCCACAGATACCTCAACGTACCACTCACCTTTTTTCTTTAATCAGTTCTATGGTTAACCTCATCCTTCGTAAACCCATCCGCTGACACGTCAACTCCCAAATATCTGAAAACATTCACTTCATCCATAATCCTTCTCTCTACCTGGAGACCTGGAGAGAATTTCAGGGGTCAACACCCCCGCGTTGATACCCTCATCACCTTACTCTTATATATGTTCACTTTCAACTTTCTACCTTTACACACCCTCCCAAACTCGTCCACTAACCTTTGCAACTTTTCTTTAGAATCTCCCATAAGCACCGTATCATCAGCAAAAAGTAACTGTGCCAACTACCATTTTGCATTTGATTCCCCGTAATTTAATCCCACCCCTCTCCCCAACACCTTAGCATTTACTTCTTTTACAACCCCATCTATAAATATATTAAACAACCATGGTGACATTACACATCCCTGTCTAAGACCTACTTCTACCGGGAAGTAATCTCCCTCTCTCCTACACACCCTAACCTGAGCCTCACTATCCTAATAAAAACTCTTTACAGCCTTCAGTAACTTACTACTTATTCCATACACTTGCAACATTTGCCACATTGCTTCCCTATCCACTCTATCATATGCCTTTTCTAAATCCATAAATGCAATGAAAACTTCCCCACCTATATCTAAATACTGTTCACATATATGCTTTATTGTAAACACTTGATCTACACATCCCCTACCCACTCTAAAGCCTCCTTGCTCATCTGAGATCCTTCTCTCTGTCTTACCTCTAATTCCTTCAATAATAACCCTACCGTACACTTTACCTGGTATACTCAGTAAACTTATTCCCCTATAATTCTTACAATCTCTTTTATCCCCCTTCCCTTTATATGAAGGATTTATACATATATATATATATATATATATTAATACGAAGATATGTAATTATATAAACAGATGAACAGTTAAACAGATAGGTAAGTAGAGACATTTTCAAACACACAAGTAATTGCAAATATGTGTAGATAAATATATGCTCGGATATATATATATGTAAATAGATAAGTTCATATATATACTTACATACATACATATACATCCTAGTATTTGCACAATGCTCTGGGAAAACAAATTAAATTTAATTACGTAAATTATATTACTTTACACACAAGACAGAATCTTAATTATTCCATTAAACGCATTGTTGGCATGTTTCTCCCCCATAAACTTTATCTTCTCTTCTAGCCAACCAAACTTTTATGTTATTTTTGTTGTTCCTCTTCCTGTTGCTATTGTTGTTGTTGTTGTAGCTTCAGTTACTCTTGTTGGTGTTCTTATGTTTGTTGTAGTTGTTGTAATGTTTTTTTTGTTGTTGTTGCTGCTGCTGTTGTTGTAGTTGTTGTTACTGTTGATTTTATATTTGTTATGTACTTGTTGTTACTGTTTTTGTTTGTTGTAATAGCTGTTATGTTGTTGTTCCTGCTGTTGTTGTTGCTGTTATTGTTGTTACGTTTGTTTTTGTTAAGTTTGTTGTTGTTGATGATATTGTTGGTGTTGGGTGATGTCGTTGTTATTGTCGTTGCTGGTCACTGTGTACATGGTGTTGTAGTTCATACTAGGAGTGTGAGCAAGGTAATAGTTATGGATGGAATCAGGGAAACCGGTTACCCGGACGTGAGTCCTGGTGTCGTGAAGTACAGTGCCTGGCACTCTGAAAGACGGCTGGAGTACAGTGCCTGGCACTCTGAAGAACTGCTGGAGATATGTTACACATTTTAACGATAGTATCTACACGCTTCTGGCAAGACAGTGATAGACTGAGTGATGATGAAAGCGTTTGTTCTTTTTCGGGTCAACCTTCCTCAGTGGGACACTGCCTCAGTGGGACACTGCCTCAGTGGGACACTGCCTCAGTGGGAAACTGCCTCAGTGGGAAACTGCCTCAGTGGGACACTGCCTCAGTGGGAAACTGCCTCAGTGGGAAACTGCCTCAGTGGGAAACTGCCTCAGTGGGAAACTTCCTCAGTGGGAAACTGCCTCAGTAGGAAACTTCCTCAGTGGGAAACTTCCTCAGTGGGAAACTGCCTCAGTGGGAAACTGCCTCAGTGGGAAACTGCCTCAGTGGGAAACTGCCTCAATGGGAAACTTCCTCAGTGGGAAACTTCCTCAGTGGGAAACTGCCTCAGTGGGAAACTGCCTCATTGGGAAACTGCCTCAGTGGGAAACTGCCTCAGTGGGAAACTGCCTCAGTGGGAAACTGCCTCAGTGGGAAACTGCCTCAGTGGGAAACGTCCTCAGTGGGAAACTTCCTCAGTGGGAAACTTCCTCAGTGGGAAACTTCCTCAGTGGGAAACTTCCTCAGTGGGAAACTTCCTCAGTGGGAAACTTCCTCAGTGGGAAACTTCCTCAGTGGGAAACTTCCTCAGTGGGAAACTTCCTCAGTGGGAAACTTCCTCAGTGGGAAACTTCCTCAGTGGGAAACTGCCTATGTGTTAAAAACAATAAGCTCCGGGAACCTGAACCAACCTTAACTCCAAATTAGATGTATTACACTCGCTGCGCGATCCGTGAATATTATCCCCGTATTACGAATATAAGAAAGTAGGAACACTGCAGCAGGCATATTGGCCCATGCGAGGCAGGTCCAATTCTCCCACCGGCTTAAGCCAATGCCTTAACCTAGTCAGGTCAGGTCACATCCACTTAAGGGAGGAGCACGGCATCTGACCTAGTAGCACAAGCTACTCATCCACAACTCAATTACCAAACCAGTGCTTTCCTAAATCCTTCCTGAATCTGAATTTTTCCAACTGAAAATCATTGCTGCGAGTCCTGTCTATGCTAGATATTTTTAGCACGCTATCTACATCCCCTTTATTAATTCCTGTTTTCCATTTATACACCTCAATCATAACCCCCCTAATTCTACTCCTTTCTGGAGAGTGCAGATTCAGGGCCCTCAGTCTATCCTCATAGGGAAGATTTCTGAAACATGGTATCAACTTTGTCATCCTCCTTTGTACGTCTCAATGAACGCTATTGAAACATTGCAGAGTGCAGCACAAGTTGGCAATGCAGCTAAATATTAGCTTTTAAGATTTAAAGGGATTCAGAAGAGAGAATCATAAGTGATCGTAATGAAATTAGTATTCAAATTTCTTTGAAGCAAATGGAAAATTTGGATATTGATCAGCCGAACTCTAATTAAAATCTTTTCAAAAGACCAAAAAGAACATATCCTATAATACACAAGCTTAAAGCTGTTCAGAAGTTGCATTATTAAGCATTATTAATAACGATGTATTAAGCATTAATTAATTTAATAAACTTAAAGTAAACTTAATGTGCATAAGATAGAAATTTTTAACACTGGTCTTCGGGGCACAATAAAGAACATTAACTTGATATAATCCAGTATAACCAAAGTCAAACAAAAGGCATATTTCTGATCAGAAGAAACATTCTCTAATTATTTGAGTAAAACTAATTTGATTTAAAAAAATTATTTATTATAACTTACACAGCCTAACTTCAAGACATTATTTACTCTGAGGATAACACATCAACAGTGAAAGTTTCAAGCTGACCAGAAGACGCATTCCCCAGTCATTCCACAAATTCCAATAAAATGTTTTCCTACACTGCCTTGACCTATGAAATGTTCCAATCATTTTTACCGATGCATCAGCCATTGAAGATTGTTTCCTGTACTAATTTTCAGCTTTAAATTAGAGAAAAGCGCCAAACCAGAAGGTGTCATATAATATTTGTGAAATGAAAATTTTTCAGTTCATTCCAGTTCCGTCAAGAGCATCAAGGAGAAATAATCCAATAAGTTAGAGTAATACTTCACCATCTCGAGATTAAGAGTGGGAAAACTGCATCTGTATCCATCATTAAAAATGTCAGTCTTCTTGTAGAAAGGATCCACAGTGTGTTGGAATTTTTAAGGTGATTTAGAGGGGCTTGTTTTTACTTATCACAGAAACAAAATTTGAGAAAGGCTGTGCAGCACTGCGCATACGGCACCCACGTTTGCAAACAATTCATTGAGTCTTTCCCAAGAATAGGAATTTTGCCTAATCGACTAAGACGTTCTCGAGTAATAAAAACAATTTGTGAGAAAGCAAAAGAAACTTTAGTTCAGGATGTTCCGGAATAAAGAAAAATCACTCATCATTAAACTCAAAAAATTCATGAAGCCGCTTATTTTGGTTTTCTTCAGCTTAATTAATGGTCTTTTTTTACATTCTATTTCAAGTTCTCTACAACCTTGTATGGAAAAATATTTGATTATGATAGTGTAAAAAAATAAATTTCGATAACATTATTCAACAAATGGTAAATTGGCAACCACACAGACCAAATGAATAAACAAATACTCCTTATTACTATTCATTGGCATATATAGTTTGAAACTCATCAGAAGATTAATTCTTTATTTAACATATGGGAAACTATTCTCATATTGGGAAATTAAAACTTACTCAGTTCAAAGTGAGAGACAAGCTGCGTTTTAATGAACACCGACAAAGGAATAAGTTTGAAGCCAATTAGCGAAAGTATTCTCCAGTAATTGGTCAGATTCTAGCGCTTCGAAGTTTATTATTTCAGTAAAATTTAAAATTTCTTCCTACTCAGACTGATCATATGAGATGTAATCCTTCTATGAGAATGCATCGTCAGAGAATGTATTCCTTGTTGCTTAATAAAAATCGATATCACAATTTATTCAATAAAATTTTCAGATTGAGACTTATGCCACCCAGTGGCAGCGAGAGCCTTGTGTTCAGGAACCCACACCAGTGGCAGCGAGAACCTTGTGTTCAGGAACCCACACCAGTGGCTGCGAGAACCTTGTGTTCAGGAACCCACACCAGTGGCTGCGAGAACCTTGTGTTCAGGAACCCACACCAGTGGCAGCGAGAACCTTGTGTTCAGGAACCCACACCAGTGGCTGCGAGAACCTTGTGTTCAGGAACCCACACCAGTGGCTGCGAGAGCCTGGTGTTCAGGAACCCACACCAGTGTCTGCGAGAGCCTTGGGTTCAGGAACCCACACCAGTGGCTGCGAGAACCTTGTGTTCAGGAACCCACACCAGTGGCTGCGAGAACCTTGTGTTCAGGAACCCACACCAGTGGCTGCGAGAGCCTTGTGTTCAGGAACCCACACCAGTGGCTGCGAGAACCTTGTGTTCAGGAACCCACACCAGTGGCTGCGAGAGCCTTGTGTTCAGGAACCCACACCAGTGGCTGCGAGAACCTTGTGTTCAGGAACCCACACCAGTGGCTGCGAGAACCTTGTGTTCAGGAACCCACACCAGTAGCTGCGAGAACCTTGTGTTCAGGAACCCACACCAGTGGCTGCGAGAGCCTTGTGTTTAGGAACCCACACCAGTGGCTGCGAGAACCTTGTGTTCAGGAACACACACCAGTGGCTGCGAGAACCTTGTGTTCAGGAACCCACACCAGTGGCTGCGATAACCTTGTGTTCAGGAACCCACACCAGTGGCTGCGAGAACCTTGTGTTCAGGAACCCACACCAGTGGCTGCGAGAACCTTGTGTTCAGGAACCCACACCAGTGGCTGCGAGAACCTTGCGTTCAGGAACCCACACCAGTGGCTTTGAGAACCTTGTGTTCAGGAACCCACACCAGTGGCTGCGAGAACCTTGTGTTCAGGAACCCACACCAGTGGCTGCGAGAACCTTGTGTTCAGGAACCAACACCAGTGACTGCGAGAACCTTGTGTTCAGGAACCCACACCAGTGGCTGCGAGAACCTTGTGTTCAGGAACCCACACCAGTGGCTGCGAGAGCCTTGTGTTCAGGAACCAACACCAGTGGCTGCGAGAACCTTGTGTTCAGGAACCCACACCAGTGGGTGCGAGAACCTTGTGTTCAGGAACCCACACCAGTGGCTGCGAGAACCTTGTGTTCAGGAACCAACACCAGTGGCTGCGAGAACCTTGTGTTCAGGAACCCACACCAGTGGCTGCGAGAACCTTGTGTTCAGGAACCAACACCAGTGGCAGCGAGAACCTTGTGTTCAGGAACCCACACCAGTGGCTGCGAGAACCTTGTGTTCAGGAACCAACACCAGTGGTGGAAATTTTAGCTTATAAGATAAATCCTTCTCTACTTATGTCACGGATTCTAACGATACCAAGATTATTTATGTGATAAATGGTTTAAAACAAGTTGAAGATTGAGACACTTCAGCAACATATCTTCAATAAATATTCCCATATATTGCTGAAGTGTCTCAATCTTCAAGATTATTTATTACTGTATTACAGCAACAAATTTGTTGGAACACAAACGAAACATGAAATTTAATAGGCACTCTTCTGGCCCCTAAGCTGTATCAGCATAGGTAAAAATAAGTTATTTAACGTGATTTACCAGGAATAAATATTTCACAGTTTTACACATAAAATGTTCAAATCTGAACCTGTACTTTTGAATTTCCCTCTCAGTCGTTGAAGATTTTTTGGGTCACTTTCTCAGAACATATCAATGACACTGAGGATTTTGATGTTATGCGAGGCAGTTCAGGAACCTGGGAATAAGTTTAACAACTTTGATGATAGGAAACATGAATATGCCAACTGCTCAAAGAATTTTGTTTTTGGTACTATACACAAGTGTTGAATATTTGAAGCCGATTGGATGAGGCGTTCTCGAGTTATGTGAAAATAAAATAAAAAAGATGGAAGGAAAACAAATCCGGCAACGTCTTAAAGGTATCCCTTCAGGAATACCTGAAAATAAACCACGGAACGAGTGGGGTTTGAACACATGGCAAGTGAGTTTTAGGACTGGTCTCGAATTTTAGAACTCACTTGCCATAAGTTTAAACCTCACCTGTTCCGTGGTTTGGCAGCTCTTGGTAGAGTGGAAAACTTGTGTCATGGGTCGAGGCATGACTGATGAAGAGATAATATAGGGTTTGCATAAATGAGGTGAAATTGAGTTTCACAAGGTTCAGTTATAGGCCTATTGTTGTTCATAATTTGTATTACTGACCTTGCCAAGGGTATATAGCAAGTGACATGAGTAGATTCTGAGTTGGACAACATTTAACTACAGGAATATTTGGAAAAAAATAATGTTGCATTCCAAAATCAGGCAGATGAGGATTAACGTAGATAAATGCAAAATATTATCCTTGGTAATGAAAATAACATTCATAGTTATAAAGTAGAAATTGTACAGCTTAATCACACAAAATGTTGTAAAGATTTGGAGTCATGGTAAGCAGAAATTTGAAGGAAAGAGAATAGTGTCCAAGTGTACGAAATAAGGCTACCATTTTGGCTGGAATTATATTAAAAAGTATAATTAACATGAATTCAGAGGTTATATTACATAAATACGTATCATTAGTAATGACTCACTTAGATTATGCAATTCCGTTCTTTTCTAATTGCTACAGAATGTATATAAGTACACTGGAGAGCATGCAGAGCAGAATGACAAAATTATTCCACTGAATAAGTGATCTTTCGAACTAGTATATATTGAGAACGCTGAAATTTCATTCTCTTCGTATTAATATTTGTAGAATTACCGACAATATGTAAAATATATAAATATATATACGTACATTCGTACATACATACGTACATACATACATACATATACATATTGTCAGGGGAAAGGGAAAGGGAAAGGAACCTCCTCTGCTCAAAAAAATATAAAAAAATAAAAATATAAATACTAAAAAATAAACAATATAGAGATATCGTAGAAATACAAACACAATTAATACATAAGGAAATAATTAATGAAAAGCATGAATAATAAAAATAAAATAGAGTATTTTAATCAGGTAAAACAAGAATAACAGGAATCTCAGGATAATCATGGACTCAGTGGACGTATAACGACATGTACTGATGTACGATTGATGGTGGTGGTAACAAGCCGGCCGGTGAGGGCTGTGGCTGGGTCGGTGCATGAACAACCTATGGAGATTCAACTCTCACCTTACGTGAAGGAATGAGGGAAGGGGTGAAGGTGTCCAGAGCCAGTGGTCGGAAGTAGTAGACTAATACTACTATACTGCTTGATGAATCCTGAAGCTAGGGGATGTTCCTGAAATATGGGCTTGACTGACGTAAAGGTTATTAAGTATAGCTGATGAGTGTAGTCTCAAGTGAAGGCTGGCTTCACCACTCAGCAGCCTTAAATACACTCGCTCTACGTCGAAGTCACCAATATGAGTGACAACACCCAAACAACCGGGGAATCAGACAGACCTAGTATCGGGCGGACAGAAGGATCGCAGGGAGAAGTGAGGAACAAGGTTCTCCTGCAACATGGGAATAGAAAATTAGAAAATAAATAAATTATACTGAAATAGACAGGAACCAAATTAAAGGTCCATATCTGAGGCCTAGAGATGACGCTGGCAGGTGATATAAACAAAAAGAAGTCTGGAAATTATAGCCAGCAAACTGTTTCACTGGCAAAGAAACCGGAAGAAAAATGAATAAGGTTTACAGAGAATGTTTCCTTATATAAACTCAGACTAAGACTTAAACTCGGCACTGAATGGATAATATATGGTAGAAGTCTACACAGTAATACCTTTAAACTAATCACCACAATTGCTCAGCCAATTAAAGAAGTAATTGTCTGTAATAGGATTGGATCACCAGATCCCACGTTAATGGCCTATTGTTGGACTCCTTGTGATCTACGCTTGTGATCTATCTCCAGAATAAGACTTACCATACAAGTGGTATTCCCTAAACAATGACAGAGCACTCTTGCTCCACCGTGAGAATCTTTGCTCAGTATGAAGCAGTTTCTACTTGCAAATGACAAAGAAAATGGTGAATCATCATAGTACTGGAGAAGAACAGCATCTAATCCAGTGTGAGAAGCATCTGTTCGATTACACAAAATCATATTAAAGTCTGGTGTTTTCACAGGTAAAGAGTTCAAGACCTTCTGACCACTGATCCCAGAAAACTTTTAGTAAGTTTTTAGACTTGGAAAAGTTAAAGGACAGTAAAGTATTAGTCTTACCAGCAAATACTTACTGTAAAGTGTTATTAGAAATAATGAATCCCAAATACTGAATCCGAAAAAAATCCAGTAAAACATATATGAGGTATGGGAGTGAGACTATGAGATCTTAATTTTAGTAAAACATGAGGGTATCTTAGAATGATCAACACTAGACTGAGGGTATCTTAGAGTGATCAACACTAGACTGAGGGTATCTTAGAGTGATCAACACTAGACTGAGGGTATCTTAGAGTGATCAACACTAGACTGAGGGTATCTTAGAGTGATCATCACTAGACTGAGGGTATCTTAGAATGATCATCACTAGACTGAGGGTATCTTAGAGTGATCAACACTAGACTGAGGGTATCTTAGAGTGATCAACACTAGACTGAGGGTATTTTAGAGTGATCAACACTAGACTGAGGGTACCTTAGAGTGATCATCACTAGACTGAGGGTATCTTAGAGTGATCAACACTAGACTGAGGGTATCTTAGAATGATCAACACTAGACTGAGGGTATCTTAGAGTGATCAACACTAGACTGAGGGTATCTTAGAGTGATCATCACTAGACTGAGGGTATCTTAGAGTGATCAACACTAGACTGAGGGTATCTTAGAGTGATCAACACTAGACTGAGGGTATCTTAGAGTGATCAACACTAGACTGAGGGTATCTTAAAGTGATCAACACTAGACTGAGGGTATCTTAGAATGATCAACACTAGACTGAGGGTATCTTAGAGTGATCAACACTAGACTGAGGGTATCTTAGAGTGATCAACACTAGACTGAGGGTATCTTAAAGTGATCAACACTAGACTGAGGGTATCTTAGAGTGATGATCACTAGACTGAGGGTATCTTAGAGTGGTCATCACTAGACTGAGGGTATATTAGAGTGGTCATCACTAGACTGAGGGTAACTTAGAGTGATCAACACTAGACTGAGGGTATCTTAGAGTGATCAACACTAGACTGAGGGTATCTTAGAGTGATGATCACTAGACTGAGGGTATCGTAGAGTGATCATCACAAAACTGAGAGATAGTATAAGTGTTGTTAAAGAAGACTGACGTTAGTAATACCTGCAACAATGTATATAGGTTGATAAATAAGACACTTGTGCAACACTAGAAACGTTTCCCGAGCCACAGGTTTCTTCGGTCCGACACAGAGACACGGAGAAGATGAGGAGTGTGAGGTAATCTGTCTCTCAACCTGGAGTCGATGTGATTAAAGTGCAGCATATTCGCTGAGATGTAGGTTATGTACTGGTGACAGATGAGGTAGAGCAGGAGCAGAGTCACCAGTGGAGAAACTCACTAATGGAAGCGTCGAGAGTATAGGTTATACAATATATGAAGATTTCCCAGCATCAAGATCCCAAGATGTTGTTGTGTCTGAAAGAGTTTAAATAAATAACTCCTACCACTGGTCCATCTGCCTGCAGTATATAAGCCTCATCTCCCCAAATATACAGCAGTGTTATCAAGGCTGATGGACTGAATACATCGACTCTAGGCTGAGGGACTGATTACCTTACACTTCTCATCTTCCACCGTTTCTTTGTGTAGGACTGAAGAAGTCAATGGCTGGCGAACCGTTTCGTGGTACACTGCATTAATCCACGTTCTGTAGGAAATGTTGTTTAAGGTTAGTAATAAGGATGCAATTTATCCTGATTATATTAAAGTTCTGAATATCATTTTGAGTCGTGTAACTTGAAAAAATCGCCTTCAACGAGAGGCATTAATTCAGAGTCCAATGTAATGATAGTGTTAAGACATCCGAAATTATGTGTGAATTGTCTGACTCTTTGACCATAACGAACAGTTACTCATGGTTTAATATTTCCAAAACTTTTAATTTGCTCAGTGGTGATTAATTGTATCTTTCAGAAGACAGTAGTTGTAAGTCTCGGAGTATCTGAAAACTCATCCGACAATTTGGAAACTATATTTTAAATCTGGTCATGAAGATTCAACTGTAATAATTCCCAATATATCGTTATTTTCAGATTCAGTTTCATCAATATCAATGACACAAACATTACATGTATAATTCTCTACAGACAGTAGAATATTATAAGTGGAAGTATCTTCAAAAAAATATTAAGGCATTTACATGTCTTCTGTGATATTTATTTAAGATATTAATATAACTGAGATTATTCTTTCCATTAACATGAAGTAAAGTTTACTTTGCTAAGAGTGTTAATTACTTTATATGGAACACGCCAAGTTATTGACTATTACTATTATCATGAAGTAAAACAAGAACTTAATTACCAATATCAAACTTACGTCTGCGACTTACCAAGAAAAACTATGTATTATAGGTGTCCACTGAAACTTACAAATTCTTAGAAACTAGTTCTCTAGTCCTCCAACCGAGTTTTATGAATAGTTTGAACCTCAGGATTAGCATGAATAAATGTCCTCTAGCTTGTCGTCTTTACAACATTTCAAATGGAGAAATGCCCAGCGAATCACTAGGCAGCTCTTACATAGCAAATAATGCACAGGGCAATCAGTAGGCTTTAACTTGCACACATTTTTTTTATATTAACTTCAATATGACATGGTGACGTTCTCTTCTTCCATTACAACTAGGATGATATGGAGTCGTGAAGAAGAGTTCAAGAGTTCTGATCGAGGAGATCAGAAGTGAATTGTTCACCTTATTCAGTCAACATTTTTGTAGAGATTATTAGTCTAGAAAATGTAGACAGCAAAGCTTCTTAACCATCAATGGAAGTTATGGGCTTTAAAGGCACAACTTCAGAAACGCTACTTACATTATCAATTGAGATTAATATATGCCTGTTATCACTAGTGAATCCACAATATCTAGAGCCACTCTTTCAAAAGGGATTGAGAACACTGGCATCGTGATTATTATTATAACTCTTCTTGTCCCACCTTTATATGAAGCTAAGTGGCTTATATTACAACACTTCCTACACTCTTGAATGTCTGAAGTCATCCCAGGCCAAAAGTAAAAGTACATCATTTTAACTGGGTCTTTGAATGAGAGAAATGTCCAGACACGGGCAAATCATCGGATATTTTAATTAAGAACTGTCGTCCGATAATCTGTTGGCACAACTAAGAAATCTTTATCAAAGTCAGTTAGTATAATAAAAGTTAGTATCGTCTTGTATAAAACATGATTTTTAAAAATGAATTTATAGAAACAATGTTTCTTCTGTATGAACAGGAGATGGTGAAGGTGGGTCAGTGGTACCTAAGCAGGTAATACCGAATCAACACCTATGTTATCATTGATTGCCTTGAAAATAGTAACTTTCGAATCTTTGATCAATACATTAGATCCACTTTGCTGGTGTTGTATTGATTATAAGGAACCTGTGAAACATACTTTTTTCTTTCTAAAGCAAAAGTCACATTTCTAGAGAACATTCCTGCAATTGTCTTGAATACATTGTGCTTAATTCGAGAAAAAATATCTGTTTAAAGGATCACCTTTGTAAACATGGGGGCCATTCTACGAAACCTTTCTGTTATCACATGAAGAAATCTTATGTACTTTGTTCAGGATATGAGATCCATTTTCGTGGTGTTGTGTTAACAATAAGAAACTTATAAGATACCTGCGGAAAAACGTGCCAAGTATATTTATTTACAGAGGGAACATCCCATGAAATAAGATTCGTGCAAAACAGTGAGTTAGAGAAAGGAAGAGTGAGAAAGAGAGAGTGAGAAAGGGAGTGTGAGAAAGAGAGTGAGAAAGGAAGAGTGAGAAAGGAAGTGTGAGAAAGAGAGAGTGAGAGAGAATGATATTGGATGAGTGGGTGATCTTGAAGGGTGGATGATCTTGAAGGGTGGGTGATCTTGAAGGGTGAGTGATCTTGAAAGGTGGGTGATGACGGCATGGAAGAGGGATTACTGCGGCCCCGTTGATCTAGTCTTAATCGACAAAGCACATCCTAGCCATACACTAGCCAGCAGACTACATCCTAGCCATTCAGTAGCCGGCACATCCTAGCCGTCGTGCTATCAAGTCCTTTGATAGCTTGATGGGTCAACTTTTGAAATGAGGCAGGCGAGTTTCGCATTCCCAATGGGGTCAAAGGATATTGATAGTGACTTTCTGGAATTACGAAGGCAGAAATCTCCTTCGCTTTATCTGTTAAAGGTACTTGGTACTATCATTCAAGATCTAATTTAAAAATGAAAGAAGACTTACTCATCAAGTCCACAACATCCTCCATACATAGAAGAGGGTAAGCATACGGTACTGTGACCTCATTCACCTTGTGGTAGTTGGTACACATCCGGAATCCCCCATCAGGCTTTTTACCAGGGATGCACGGTGAAGCACACGGGCTGGTGGATTACTCCACCAATCCATGTTCTAACAAAAATGCAACATTCTGCAGAAGAGGCTTCTGTTTTTCAGGATTAGCTCTGTAAGGGGAAAGTTTAATAGGTTTAGCACTTCGTACGTCCACATTGTGATAATCCAGGTGTTACAATACCCAGGTGTTATACATACCCAGGTGTTACACATACCCAGGTTTACATACCCCAGTTACTACACATATCGACATGTTACACATACCCAGGTGTTACACATACCCAGTTGTTACACATACCCAGGTGTTGCACTTACCCAGGTGTTGCACTTACACAGAGATTACACGTGACAAGGTGTTAAACATAATTGGCCTAGTGGTTAGCACACTGGCTTGAGAGTTTTAGGACTCACTTGCCATGGTTCGATTCCCACCCGTTACCTGATTTGTTTGCAATCGTGTTTTTATGATTTCTCAAGTCATACGTCTTATTCACTAACTTGGTTGTATTACTAGACTATTAAAAGTGACGGTGCAGTTGGAGAGGATGACGTGGCAGTGTGGATACTGTAGTAGCAATGTTTACTTCTTACCAATGTGAAATACACAGTAATATTTCAGGTTTATCTGATATGAATTGTCTTGACGTTATCGAATAGCTGTTGACGACAGGAAAAACTTGGCTAGGTGAAATGTATAATTTCCGTAGAGTCGGTAAACCAGTTTTAACAGCAAGATAAACATTGCGGATTATCATGCTAAAAGTAATGGGTAGCAATGGTATAGAAGAACTAAGTATTTCTAGTCTCCTCAGAGGATGCATTTTAGTGAAGTTACTGTTCTTCGTAACACAAACATTATTTATTGGTTATTTATTTTAATACTGAAGAAGACTGAGATAGTGTTTAGAAGATCTGCATTTACATGCTGGAGTTGTAACAGAATTAAAGGAAGTACATATTCATTTTCATTGATTCAAGTCATTCACAGATGAATAAACTTATTTACATATGAATAAATGTGTTCACAGTTGCAGAAGTTACAGCATATATATGAGTTTATTAACAATACAGCAGGCATAAAATGTGCTCGTCTTTTATTGCTGTCAGCGTCAGGTTACTCCTTGCCAGGTAACAACAACCGTAGAGACTGGGAATTAAAACTTGGTTGCATCTTTGAGTGGCAGAATCAATGGGTAATGCGGACGACTTCCATTAATAATATCTAGTAAGAAAAAATGTTGGGCAGAGACGTTATTTTACGTGGTAGACTGACATATTTTTGCAAGGAATAAATATTGAGGACTCTGGTGCAGGAAAACAATGTGTAATGTGTTCCATGAAATATAAGACGCTTATTGAAGGAAGGAGTTGAATGTGGCTTTACAAAATACCAATAATTAAGAGGGGTTTAGTGAGAGGCTACACTACTGTGTGCGCTGCTACTGTTACCTCTCACAACACTAACTACACTTTAATTCTCGTGCGCCTCAAGGCCATGTAGCCTTTTAAGGACGTTGTATACGAGTAGAACTTTACATCAGCATGTTCACAAAGCCAGTAAATACAACAAACATTCCTGTTTGTGTGTGTGCGTGTGTGTACTCACCTATTTGTGGTTGCAGGGGTCGATTCATTGCTCCTGGCCCCTCCTCTTCACTGATAGCTACTAGGTCCTCTCTTTCCCTCCTCAATGAGCTTTATCAAACCTCGTCTTAAAACTATGTATGGTTCCTGCCTCCACTACGTCACTTTCAAGACTATTCCACTTCCCGACAACTCTGTGACTAAATAAATACTTCCTAACATCCCTTTGACTCAACTGAGTCTTCAACTTCCAATTGTGACCCCTTGTTTCTGTGTCCCATCTCTGGAACATTCTTTCTCTGTCCACTTTGTCAATTCCTCGCAGAATTTGGTATGTCGTTATCATGTCTCCCCTAACCTTCCTGTCCTCCAGTGTCATCAGGCCAGTTTCCCTTAACCTTTCTTCGTAGGACATTCCCCTTAGCTCTGGAACTAGTCTTGTTGCAAACCTTTGCACTTTCTCTAATTTCCTGACGTGCTTGACCAGGTGTGGGTTCAAAACTGGTGCTGCATACTCCAGTATGGGCCTGACATACACGGTGTACAGAGTTTTGAACGATTCCTTACTGAACGCTATTCTCAGGTTACCCAGGCGCCCATATGCTGCAGCAGTTATCTGGTTAATGTGCACCTCAGGAGATGTGCCCGGTAATATACTCATCCCAATATCCTTTTTCTTGAATGAGGTTTGTAGTCTTTGGCCACCTAGCCTATACTCTGTCTGCGGTCTGCTTTACCCTTCCCCGATCTTCATGACTTTGCATTTGGCGGGGTTAAATTCAAAGAACCAGTTGCTGGACCAGGCTTGTAGCCTGTCCAGGTCTCTTTGCAGTCTTGCCTGATCCTCATCCGGTTTAATTCCCCTCATTAACTTCACATCATCTGCAAACAGGGACACTTCTGAGTCTAATCCTTCGTCATAGCTCGTCACAGGCGCCCACTCTGACACCTCGTCACGTACCATGACTCGTTGTTGCCTCCCTGTCAGGTATTCTCTGTTCCATTGCATTGCCTTTCCTGTTATGCATGCCTGATCCTCTAGCTTTTGCACTAATGTCTGGTATGGAACTGTGTCGAAGGCCTTCTTGTAGTCCAAGAAAATGCAATCTACACACCCCTTTCTCTCGTGTCTTACTTCTGTTACCTTGCCATAAAACTCCAGTAGGTTTGTGACACAGGATTTTCATTCCCTGAATCCGTGCTGGTTGACGATCATAAGCTTGTTACGTTGTAGGTGCTCCTCCACTCTCCTGATAATCATCTCCATGTGTGTGTGTGTGTGTGTGTGTGTGTGCGCGCGCGCAGAAAAGAGGGATGAGGAAGAGAAGGAAAGGAGGGAGGTGGGAGGAGATAAAAACAGATTGAGCCAGACAGGCGAGTGTGTCAAGCAACTACCAAGACACGCAGATAGTGATTGGTGCTTGAGTCAGAAAGACGCCCAATGGAAGACTTTCTTCTGCCGTCCTCCAATTGGATAAAGGCAAAATACTCGGATCCTCAAGAAGTTGATCATGGAATTGGGAGAGAGACTTTTTACTACCAGTGACGAAGCAAATGTTCTTACGGAAGACAACGAACCACTGGAAAACTGTGTCGCATTTCTTATGCATTATAGATCAACGTCACCAAGGACAGTCTGCAGAGTTGCTGCTTTTGCGTTTCAGTTGTCAATATATTTCCGATATTAATTAAGATTGCTTGAGATGACTGTTTGTTTACTATACTATATATGGTAAAACAATTTATGTTAAATAATGTTTACCGAAAAACAATACACCAAATAGAACCAAACAGGGAGTAGAATAAAATTAGGTCAGAGGCATCCACACCACCATATGTCCTCGGATGATGGGTACAACACCTAGCTTGGCTGGATGCGTCATTCTTGAGGATAGTCTGGTCCCATGTATTAGAGCGTCTTGTGTTTTCGCTCACCATGAGGTGGGCCAAAGCAGCATGGGTTCGACTCCTTGGCTAGTCGCAGTGTTGTTATTGATCAATACCACTCGTTCGTGGATACAATGATATATATATATATATATATATATATATATATATATATATATATATATATATATATATATATACAGTGGACCCTCGGTTAATGAAAAAAATCATTGCAGAAGCCTGCTCAGTGATTACCGAACGAATTTACGTCCTTAAGAAATAATGTCATGTAGGTTAGTCTATTCAGACCCCAAACTACACTTCCACAAGAACTTACAAATTATACTTACATAATTGCACGATTTCCGGGGTATTCGTTAACGACTACCCCGGAAATCGTGCCATTATGTAAGTATAATTTGTAAGTTCTTGTGAAGTATTTTGGGGTCTGAAATAGACTAACCTACGTGAAATTTTCCTTAAGGAGTAAATTCGTTCGTAATGGCACTTGAGCAGACTTCAGGAGTGAAGTTTTTACGAAACTCGGGGTCCACTGTATATATATATATATATATATATATATATATATATATATATATATATATATATATATATATATATATATATATATATATATATATATATATATATATATATATATATATATATATATATATATTGTGCCGATTAGGTAAAATTTATTTTGGCTTAAATAGCAACTCTTCTTGCCATATAGGACAAGTGAAAATTTGTGTATGCATATTTCGCCAAAATCATACTGAACATAACGAAAAATATATTTCATTGTGTTTGTTTATTATTAAATTAATGTTAACGTATCTAAAATATATTTTGTTGGGTTAGGCTAAATTAAATTGCGCTTGTTGTAATAAGGTTAGGTAGGTTTTCAAAGTTTCTCTTGGTACAAAATTATAATTTTTTTTATTAAAATACAGTGGACCCCCGGTGTTCGTCCATTTTTCGTAACAGAATGCTGTTGAAGTGCCATTACCAACCAAATTTATTCCCTTAAGAAATAATGTAGAGTAGACTAGTCCTTTTAGACCCCCAAAACTACACTTATAAAAGCATTTAAAAAAATACATTTACATAAAAGGGTGTGTTTTGAGCAGGACGAACACCGGGGGTCCACTGTAAATGAAAAAAATATATCTTTAAACGTATAAGAGAAAATTTTAGAAAGGACTTAATTTTAAATAAGTTCTTGCTAATTGACCAGTTTTACCTAATCGGCACGACATATATATATATATAATGTATATATATATATATATATATATATATATATATGTCGTGCCGATTAGGTAAAACTGGTCAATTAGCAAGAACTCATCTAAAATTATGTCCTTTATAAAAAATTCTCTTATACGTTTAAAGATATATTTTTTTCATTTATGTTAATGTAAGAATTTATAATTTTGTACCAACAGAAACTTTGAAAACCTACCTAACCTTTTTACAACAAGCGCAATTTAATTTAGCCAAACCCAACTAAATATATTTTAAATACGTTAACATTAATTTAATAATAAACAAACACAATGAAATCTATTTTTTTCGTTAGGTTCAGAATAATTTTGGCGAAATTTTTGCATACACAAATTTTCACTTGTCTTATATGGCAAGGTGAGCGTTGCTATTTAAGCCAAAATCGCAAGTTTTACCTAATCGGCACGACATATATATATATATATATATATATATATATATATATATATATATATATATATATATATATATATATATGTCGTGCCGATTAGGTCAAACTGGTCAATTAGCAAGAACTCAACTAAAATTAAGTCCTTTCTAAAATTTTCTCTTATACGTTTAAAGATATATTTTTTTCATTTATGTTAATGTAAAAATTTATAATTTTGTACCAAGAGAAACTTTGAAAACCTACCTAACCTTATTACAACAAGCGCAATTTAATTTAGCCTAACCCAACTAAATATATTTTAGATACGTTAACAATAATTTAATAATAAACAAACACAATGAAATATATTTTTTCTTTAGGTTCAGAATGATTTTTGCGAAATTATTGCATACACAAATTTTCACTTGTCTTATACGGCAAGAAGAGCGTTGCTATTTAAGCCAAAATCGCAAGTTTTACCTAATCGGCACGACATATATATATATATATATATATATATATATATATATATATATATATATATATATATATATATATATATACATGTATATATATATATTACAACAAGCGCAATTTAATTTAGCCTAACCCAACTAAATATATTTTAGATATTTTAACATTAATTTAATAATAAACAAACACAATGAAATATATTTTTTCGTTAGGTTCAGAATGATTTTGGTGAAATTATTGCATACACAAATTTTCACTTGTCTTATATGGCAAGGTGAGCGTTGCTATTTAAGCCAAAATCGCAAGTTTTACCTAATCGGCACGACATATATATATATATATATATATATATATATATATATATATATATATATATATATAATATATATATATATATATATATATATATATATATTGTCACACTCCGCAGCCGAACGGGGTGGAGATGACAGCCTCAAGGAGACCCAGAAGACCCGCAAATATGAAGGCCTTCCCCTTGCTATAACTTCATCCCAATAGGGTTTGAGACCCATGGAGCATGGGGCAAGTGTGCTCAAAAGTTTCTCAAAGAGCTGGGTGAAAAACTCATCATAGAAACCAAGGACCACAGGGCGACCAGCTTTCTCTTTCAGAGACTCAGTGTTGCGATCCAGAGGGAAAATGCCTGTAGCATTCTGGGCACGCGGCCTACTGCCGGGGAGCTGGACGAAGTATTTGAGATGTAGCTCTGTGTAGTTATCTATGTTGTTTACTCCCTATTGTATTTTTGTCAAGGTATTTTGTCAATGTATTTTGTCTTTAAATAAAGTTCATAGAAAATATAGGGGGTGGTAGGAAATGTTTTTCAAACAGCTTCAGAGAGAACTCTGAGTTTTCCCTGAAGCAAGTTTATTCTAATCTCTGAGGATGAGGATCCCCAAGACAGTTCCAGAGGTGGTACCTCCCTAAATTATATATATATATATATATATATATATATATATATATATATATATATATATATATATATATATATATATATATATATATATATATATATATATATATATATATATATATATATATATATATATATATATTTATATTATGGATAAATCGAGAAGAATCGATACAAGATGCAAAATAACCACAAGGAGAATTGAATGATAACTCTAGGCCTTTCGTGGTGCAATCAACACATCATCAAGACCTAGCAATGTTGCAGAAATGAGTATGAGATCTCAGCAGATTCGTTCAGATGGACGCTCTTGCTAAGAATCTGAATAAAAACAAATCTGTGAGGCAAGGCAGAAGCGTAAAGCTTCTGTCCATCAAAGTGTGCGGGTGCCATCTCCTCCTCGACTACCTGCACCCGCCACCTCTCCCTCCCTCGCGGGAAAAAAAGGAGGGGAGGAGGTAATTTCGGAATAATGAGGAGTAGCGGTAGTCAGCTCAAAACCCCATTTAAATCAACATAAGCTAAGCTAGTGACGTATGGAATCATTTTACCCAAGTGATAAATATACCTACATACTCAGGCTATATGTAACTTTAAATAATAAACGAATCAGATGTGTTGTCACCCTATATGTCCTAGAATATTGTTAAGAGATACCTACGAGCAACCTCCCTAGGCTCTACTAGGAAACTCACATATAAATGTCATCCTAAGAAACATCAACCTATGTTACAATACATATTGCATTAACCTACATAACCGCACTCGTATGTAAGGTCTAAATAGACTAACTACTACCATAGATACTAGCTACTTATTACAGTCTGCCGTCGAAACAGTACTCATATTTACCTATTACAATAATACATCAACTCGGTACTAGAATTGTTTGTCTAGAAAGGACAGGAGCATATTGTTACCCCTATCAACCATGACCAGGCCTCGCGGTGGATCAGGGCCTGAACAACCAGATTGTTACAGTTAGCCGCACGCAAACCGACGTACGAACCACAGCCCAGCTGGTCAGGTACTGACTTTAGGTGCCTGTCCAGCTTCTTGAAGACAGTCACGCGTCTATTGGTAATTTCCCTTATGTATTCTGGGAGGCGGTTGAACAGTCTTGGGCCCCTGACACTTGTTGTGTTCTCTCTTAGTGTACTCATGGCATCCCTGATTTTAACTGGGAAGGGGAAGGGGTGTTGCACCGCCTGCCGAATTTTTTGCTTTCACTGGGATTGATTTCCGTGTGCAGATTTGGGACTAGTCCATCTAAGATTTTTCAAATGTATAATATCACGTATCTTTCTCGCCTTCATTGCAAGAAGTACAGGTCAAGGGGGTTCAACTATTCCTGGTAATTGAGGTGCTTTTCTGTACTTAAACGTGCAGTGAAAGTTCTCTGTATTCTCCAGGTCTGTAATTTCACCTGCATTGAAAGAGGCCGTTAGTGTACAGCAGTACTCCAGTCTAGAGAGAACAAGCGATTTGAGAGAGGGAGGGAAGAGGACAGGTGGGAGGGAAGAGAATAGGTGGGAAGGAAGAGAATAGGGGGGAAGGAAGAAGACAGGTAGGAGAGAAGATGATGGGTGAGAGGGAAAAGAACAGGTGGGAGGGAAGAGAACATAGCAGAGGGTATCAGACAAGTGGGTGGGTAGAGAACAGGTAGGAAGGAAGAGGACAGGTGGGAGGGAAGAGGACAGGTGGGAGGGAAGAGGACAGGTGGGAGGAAAGAGGACAGATGGGAGGGAAGAGGACAGGTGGGAGGGAAGAGGACAGATGGGATGGAAGAGGACAGGCGGGTGGATAGAAAGCAGGTGGGTGGATGGAGTCAGACTTCACCTTTATGTGTTTAAAGAGATACACCCAGCTGGAGAGAGCCAGGCTGCGTCCCGTGTACCACATGCTGTACGTCTCATGTATACCACATGCTGTACGTCTCATGTGTACCACATGCTGTACGTCTCATGTATACCACATGCTGTACGTCTCATGTGTACCACATGCTGTACGTCTCATGTATACCACATGCTGTACGTCTCATGTGTACCACATGCTGCACGTCTCATGTGTACCACATGCTGTACGTCTCATGTATACCACATGCTGTACGTCTCATGTATACCACATGCTGTACGTCTCATGTGTACCACATGCAGGACATCTCGTTTGTACCACATGCTGCACGTCTCATGTGTACCACATGTTGTACGTCTCATGTGTACCACATGTTGTACGTCTCATGTGTACCACATGCAGCACGTCTCGTGTGTACCACATGCAGCACGTCTCGTGTGTACCACATGCTGCATGTCTCATGTGTTCTGCATACACTATGTCTGCTTTATAGGGCACGCAGTAAATCTGTACGTCTGCTGTGAAGTGTATACTGTATGGCTGTTATGTAGTACACGTTGTATATGTGGCGTGTGCTTCATGCTGTAAGTTACCTCTATAGTACATACTCTGCTGTCTACTAGGTCTATATTTTTGTACTGTATGTTATACGTCTGCTCTCTAGAGTCTGCTGTGCTGTGTATTCTGTTGGTCTGCTGTGTTGGTTATGCTGTAAGTCTGCTGTGCAGTGTATACTGTTGGTCAGCTGTGCAATGTATGCTCTTGGTCTGCTGTGTTAATTATGCTGTAAGTCTGTTGTGCAGTGTATTCTGTAATCCTGCTGCGTAGTATTTTCTACAAGTATTCTGGTCTGTGAAAACATTATGTCTGGCGTGTAGTACTTGATATATGTCCGCTATTTAGTGCATGCTGAAAGTCTTCTGTGTCGTATACCTTATATCTGCTGTGTAATGTATGCATGCAGTAATTATGCTTTGTAGTGCAAAAATATTCTGCAGCGTAGCGAATGCTGTAAAACTGTTCTATGGAGCATGCTGTAGGTTTGCTCTGTAGTGATTAATCTTGCTGTTTAATGCACGCTGTCAGTAAGCTGTGTAAAGCACATTGTAAATCGGCTCTGCAGTTCATGTTGTAAGGCTGCTGTGTAGAGTATGCTGTAAATCTGCGGTGTACTAAGTGATGTAAATCTGCTGTGAACATATTCATTCGTTGCCAAGATACCTTAGAAAATAATAAAAAATCACCAAACCTTAGATGAAAGAGCCACAAATTGAGTGTCATAACTGGGGGAGACACGCAGAAAGAGAGAAGCCAGAATTCTTTTCAAGCCAGAAAGAGCGAGGTAAGAAAAGCTATGCATATATATGCCATTGTGCATTAGGTTGCGGTGAAAGCAAAAAATCAGCTTGCCACACAACGGTTGACATAAACCTCAAGGAAAGGAAGGAATGACTTAGATTTCCAAAGGGCTTGGAACTTGGTAGAATGTGCAAGATTGTTAAGGGCATCGTGGAAAGATTCGATGAGACTAAAGTCACGAGACCCATCATAATTAACGTAACGAAGCCAGAGAGAAGGATGCACCTCAGTAGCTGGAAGCAAAAAAGGTTGGAAATAGTTCGTATAAATGTCAGCAGGAACAGTGGAATGAAGAGAGCCCATAACAACCCAAAGGTTTGAGATTAAAATTAGTACTGAATGAGGGTTCGTGTCCACACAAAGGCAAAGAAGATAATCAAAGACTTCATTGGGAAGAGGGAGATGAAGTTCCCTTCATTGTCATTAATTTCCTGAAAACAGAGAACCTCATCAAGAGGAATAGTAACAAAGAGACTCAACGTACAGGGTAGATGTGGCAGTAAGCATTTTATGAAATCATGAGAGTGGCGGAAGTGAACCGGAGAAAAGGAGAGAAAGTTTTGGCCAGGTAGGAGGCAAGTCGATAAGATGTAACACAAAGAAATACCAGATTTAAGTAAAGAACATTTAAGGTACAAAGGAACAGATAACACGTAAACGTTGAACAATATCAAACACCGGACGACAGAGATTTAAGTACAAAGTTTGGGATTGAAGGTTTTCTTAATGTGATCATCTGGGATAAAAACAAGAGTGTAAGTGCCTGAGGAATCTGCACTACGAAGGTCATTTTTATCGTTTATCATTTATCAAAGGAAGGTTAAAAAATATCAGTAGCAGAATTAAGAAAAGTAAAGGAAAGTTGATAGCGATGAGGAAGTTGATGTTTCTTAAACTAAAAAGACTATCACTAGTAAGATAGAGAACTCCACAAATAGTTAACATGTCAGAGAAACTCTGAGAGGGAGATTAATTAAAGGAATCAAAGGAGCTAATGAGATCACTGTCAACACGAGGACCTGGTGGCATAGCAGAGCAAAACCAAAACCAAGAAGTTCGTATTTATAAAATAATCATATGAAAAGTTCATTAAAATCTGTATGTTTCGGCACTTTGACTCAAAAATTATGGATTTTTAGCCAAAACATTTTAATTTTGGTGTTAAAGAGGAATTATTAAAATATGCTAGAAAAACCATTCAAAAACGTGAAAATAATATGAAACATTCAAATATATATAATTTATTGTAACTGGGAAATTGTTCAAGATGAGTGATTAGTAAAACAGTGAAGGCAAATTTTGGACAAAGGATTCTCAGGTAAGAATGAAGGCGAGTAGTGTCGAGAACAATTAAAGTGAGACTTATTGTAGAAGGAAGTGTAAGGTGTTGGAGGAAGAAGTGGACATAATCAGGAAAGCGAAGGTCGAAGGTGATAAATAAGAGTTTAAGGGAGAAAGAGTCAGCGCTTCTTCAACAAGACAATCACTAAGAATATGGCGCTGGTTCTTACCACACCTAGAAGCAACAAAAGTATGTTTATGAAAACGAGAAAATAATTATAAAGAAAGGAACACATCAAAGAAATTGCGAAGAATGCAACGCTTACCTGCATGGTCCATAATGAATAAAATGTTGCAATAGCGAGGCTGGAACAGCTCACATATAACCCGCACTTAGGAGAGGAAACTTAGAACTGCGTTTTAATCCTTTCTGGACAATTGTCAGGTCATTACCAAGCTAGAAAAAAAACACTAGCTGCTTACTAGTTACATTTGTTTTATATAATTTCCTTTAATTTCTTTTACATACATAAGTTTATTTTAAATAAAGAAGTTTATTTAAACCAAGCCTAAGGCGCTAAAATGTCTTAGTTATGAAGTAATGGAGGGATAATTTACAGATTCCTTCCCTTATGTTGAGCGAACTGAAAGTTAGTAGTGACTCTACCAGAAATCAAATGTGCACTCCAAAGGTGAAGTCGTTGGCAAAACACTGCACCTGTGGAAATTCTGGTGATCTGCAAGTCACAAAGATCAAGTAATTTTACAATTCTTTTAGATGTTAAACTAGAAATTTCCACAGTCTGAGTGTCAGGAATTTTTGCTTTAAAATTCAGAATAGTGCGTTGTAATGCCTACTGAACTCTAATAAGAAACAAATATTTTTTTTTTACAATTTTTTTTAATTTTTCATATATAAATTTATTAAAAATGTATTGTGTCCTATATTTTAATACTCTCAAATCTTACTAAGACAGGCTTAATAAACAGCAGTGTGATGTATGCTGTAATATTGTTGTGTGGTGTATGCTGTAATACTGTTATGTAGTGTATGCTGTAACACTGTTGTATAGTGCATGTTGTAAGACTGTTGTGTAGTGTATGCTGTAACACTGTTGTATAGTGCATGTTGTAAGACTGTTGTGTAGTGTATGCTGTAACACTGTTGTGTAGTGTATGTTGTAAGACTGTTGTGTAGTGTATGCTGTAACACTGTTGTATAGTGCATGTTGTAAGACTGTTGTGTAGTGTATGCTGTAAGACTTGTGTAGTGTATGTTGTAAGATAGTTGTATAAGTAAGTTTATTCAGGTATACACAAATACAGTTACATAGATTATCATACATAGCAGCATATATGTACAGACCCTAGGATAACCCAAAAAAGTCAGACAGAGTGACTTATTTCCATAGTGTATACTGCAAGACTTGTCTAGTGTATGCTGTGTCTGTTGTGCAGCGTAAGATGCAAGGCTACACCGTAGTGTATGTATATATTGTCAAACTACTGTGTACCGAATGCTGTAAGACTGCTTTTTAGTGTATGCCGTAAGACTGCTTTTTAGTGTATGCCGTAAGACTGCTTTTTAGTGTATGCTGTAAGACTGCTTTTTAGTTTATGCCGTAAGACTGCTTTTTAGTGTATGCTGTAAGACTGCTTTTTAGTGTATGCTGTAAGACTGCTTTTTAGTGTATGCTGTAAGACTGCTTTTTAGTGTATGCTGTAAGACTGCTTTTTAGTGTATGCTGTAAGACTGCTTTTTAGTGTATGCCTTAGGACTATTTTTTCATATATACTGTAAGATTGAATTTTAGTGTATGCTGTAAGGCTGTTGAGGTATCATTTACATGCTTACTAATCATTATATTGACACTCAGTCCAAAGGACTGGACTCTCAGAGAAAAGTTTACAGTCAAATGTCCCTCATTTCCATCTCGTTGCCTCTTGTCTGCGTTGTTATTTTTACGGATTTGAGACCACCTCTCTGCTGACTGAATGTTGTCTCTACATAAGATCAGCTGTAACTCAATGAATTGTTAGGGCAAAAGCATTTGGTACGTTAAATATGGCATAAAGAAAATACTTTCTTGTATTTATGGGGTGTGTTTGAATTTTTTTTTATATATATACTCTTTTTATAACCCTCTCTCCATCTCTCAATCCCTCCTTCCATCCCTCTCACCCACTCTTACTCTCTTCCTTCATCAATACCTGCTAACCCTACCTCACTCTCTTTCTCAACATTGTACCTGCCAGCCCTCCCTCAGTTCCTCAACAGTGTACCTGCCAGCTCTCCCTCAGTTCCTCAACATTGTACCTGCCAGCTCTCCCTCAGTTCCTCAACATTGTACCTGCCAGCTCTCCCTCAGTTCCTCAACATTGTACCTGCCAGCTCTCCCTCAGTTCCTCAACATTGTACCTGCCAGCTCTCCCTCAGTTCCTCAACATTGCACCTGCCAGCCCTCCCTCAGTTCCTCAACATTGTACCTGCCAGCTCTCCCTCAGTTCCTCAACATTGTACCTGCCAGCTCTCCCTCAGTTCCTCAACATTGTACCTGCCAGCCCTCCCTCAGTTAATCAACATTGTACCTGCCAGCCCTCCCTCAGTTCCTCAACATTGTACCTGCCAGCTCTCCCTCAGTTCCTCAACATTGTACCTGCCAGCCCTCCCTCAGTTCCTCAACATTGTACCTGCCAGCTCTCCCTCAGTTCCTCAACATTGTACCTGCCAGCCCTCCCTCAGTTCCTCAACATTGTACCTGCCAGCCCTCCCTCAGTTCCTCAACATTGTACCTGCCAGCCCTCCCTCAGTTCCTCAACATTGTACCTGTCAGCCCTCCCTCAGTTCCTCAACATTGTACCTGCCAGCCCTCCCTCAGTTCCTCAACATTGTACCTGCCAGCCCTCCCTCAGTTCCTCAACATTGTACCTGCCAGCCCTCCTCAGTTCCTCAACATTGTACCTGCCAGCCTCCTCAGTTCCTCAACATTGTACCTGCCAGCCCTCCTCAGTTCCTCAACATTGTACCTGCCAGCCCTCCCTCAGTTCCTCAACATTGTACCTGCCAGCCCTCCCTCAGTTTCTCAACATAGTACCTGCCAGCCCTCCCTCAGTTCCTCAACATTGTACCTGCCAGCTCTCCCTCAGTTCCTCAACATTGTACCTGCCAGCTCTCCCTCAGTTCCTCAACATTGTACCTGCCAGCCCTCCCTCAGTTCCTCAACATTGTACCTGCCAGCCCTCCCTCAGTTCCTCAACATTGTACCTGCCAGCCCTCCCTCAGTTCCTCAACCTCTGTACCTGCCAGCCCTCCCTCAGTTCCTCAACATTGTACCTGCCAGCCCTCCCTCAGTTCTTCAACATTGTACCTGCCAGCTCTGTCTCACTCTCTTTCTCAACATAGAACCTGCCAGCCCTCCCTCAGTTCCTCAACATTGTACCTGCCAGCCCTCCCTCAGTTCTCAACATTGTACCTGCCAGCTCTCCCTCAGTTCTTCAACATTGTACCTGCCAGCCCTGTCTCACTCTCTTTCTCAACATAGTACCTGCCAGCCCTCCTCAGTTCCTCAACATTGTACCTGCCAGCCCTCCCTTAGTTCCTCAACATTGTACCTGCCAGCCTCCCTCAGTTCCTCAACATTGTACCAGCTAGCCTCCTCAATTCCTCAACATTGTACCTGCCAGCCCTCCCTCAGTTCCTCAACATTGTACCTGCCAGCCCTCCCTCAGTTCCTCAACATTGTACCTGCCAGCCCTCCCTCAGTTCCTCAACATTGTACCAGCTAGCCCTCCCTCAGTTCCTCAACATTGTACCAGCTAGCCCTCCCTCAGTTCCTCAACATTGTACCTGCCAGCCCTCCCTCAGTTCCTCAACATTGTACCTGCCAGCTCTCCCTCAGTTCCTCAACATTGTACCTGCCAGCCCTGTCTCACTCTCTTTCTCAACATAGTACCTGCCAGCCCTCCCTTAGTTCCTCAACATTGTACCTGCCAGCCCTCCCTCAGTTCCTCAACATTGTACCAGCTAGCCCTCCCTCAGTTCCTCAACATTGTACCAGCAAGCCCTCCCTCAGTTCCTCAACATTGTACCTGCCAGCACTCCCTCAGTTCCTCAACATTGTACCTGCCAGCCCTCCCTCAGTTCCTCAACATTGTACCTGCCAGCCCTCCCTCAGTTCCTCAACATTGTACCTGCCAGCCCTCCCTCAGTTCCTCAACATTGTACCTGCCAGCCCTCCCTCAGTTCCTCAACATTGTACCTGCCAGCCCTCCCTCAGTTCCTCAACATTGTACCAGCTAGCCCTCCCTCAGTTCCTCAACATTGTACCAGCTAGCCCTCCCTCAGTTCCTCAACATTGTACCAGCTAGCCCTCCCTCAGTTCCTCAACATTGTACCTGCCAGCCCTCCCTCAGTTCCTCAACATTGTACCAGCTAGCCCTCCCTCAGTTCCTCAACATTGTACCAGCTAGCCCTCCCTCAGTTCCTCAACATTGTACCAGCTAGCCCTCCCTCAGTTCCTCAACATTGTACCTGCCAGCCCTCCCTCAGTTCCTCAACATTGTACCTGCCAGCCCTCCCTCAGTTCCTCAACATTGTACCTGCCAGCCCTCCCTCAGTTCCTCAACATTGTACCTGCCAGCTCTCCCTCAGTTCTTCAACATTGTACCTGCCAGCCCTGTCTCACTCTCTTTCTCAACATAGTACCTGCCAGCCCTCCCTCAGTTCCTCAACATTGTACCTGCCAGCCCTCCCTCAGTTCCTCAACATTGTGCCTGCCAGCGCTCCCTCAGTTCCTCAACATTGTACCAGCTAGCCCTCCCTCAGTTCCTCAACATTGTACCTGCCAGCCCTCCCTCAGTTTCTCAACATTGTACCTGCCAGCCCTCCCTCAGTTCCTCAACACTGTACCTGCCAGCCCTCCCTCAGTTCCTCAACATTGTACCAGCTAGCCCTCCCTCAGTTCCTCAACATTGTACCAGCTAGCCCTCCCTCAGTTCCTCAACATTGTACCTGCCAGCTCTCCCTCAGTTCCTCAACATTGTACCTGCCAGCTCTCCCTCAGTTCCTCAACATTGTACCTGCCAGCTCTGTCTCACTCTCTCTCTCAACACAGTATCTGCCAGTCCTCCCTCAGTCACTGTCACTTAAAGTACCTGCTAGCTCCTCCCACAACGTCATCACAGTTTCTGCCAGCCCTCCTCTCCCTCCTTTCCTCACTCTCTTAACATTGTAGCTATCGGACCTCTCGCTATCTTAACAGAGTGCCAATCTGCTCTATCTCTTTCCCTTCATTCCTCCCTCCTTGCCTTAAGTACCTGCTGGTCCTGCTGCTGCCTATGCAACATCTGATGCTGCAACAGTAAATGAACCTGTCGTCATGGTGCCAACTAATATAAAAAACGATAAATCTCAAAGTAATGCCAAGACGAGCCAGAGTCACAATAAAAACTAGTAAAAGAAGTGACAATAAAAGTTACAGTGGCAAGATCTTTGACAGATTCTGTTTTAACTGAGGTTTTAAAATACAATTCTTCGCAGACTCCAGCAACTCTCATCGCAGTCCAAACTACACAGACTATTTTGCAAAGCAATCCATGATTCTTATTACGACTTACAGAAACTTTCAAGACATTGCCCCGATGAATGATTCATTCTAAGGAGACTGTGAAATTTTTCAACATCACTTTCCAGACAGGTGGACGGACTATTTTTAATAGCTACTCTTACCAATCATATCGAATAGGAAGATCGGCTCATGTAATAAAGTTCCAAAACATAGATACCATTCACGAATCACTAGAAATCCCATTTTGCATTGTGTTTGAAGTATTGAATAAAGATGAATGTGTGTATTAAACAACATTGTTTCAAATGACAAAGACGACGTTAACTATTATTTATTTCCTAGGCTAATGATGTAGCTAGAACTAATTAGAATACCCAGAGTAAATGTGACTCTGATACTCAGGAAGTTTATTATTAGAAAACCCTCATTCTTAATGGTGGTCAGGAAGAAAAGAAATTGTGAAAGCAAACTATATACACAGTTTTAAGTACGGGTATGATACACAAAGACATACACACACACGAATACACATACACAAAGAAGTATACATAATACATACAACCGAGGAGGTGAAGAGGTGGCTAAGCGAACTAAATACCTCAAAGGCGATGGGGCAGGATAATATCTCTCCATGGGTCCTGAGAGAGGGAGCAGAGGCGCTATGTGTACCAATAACAACAATCTTCAACACATCTATCGAAACAGGGCTAAGGTATGGAAGACAGCAAATGTAGTCTCAGTCTTTTAAAAAATCATTAAACTACAGACCAGTGTCACTAACATGTATAGTATGCAAAGTCATGGACAAGATTATCAGGAGAAGAGTAGTGGAGCACCTAGAATGGAATAAGCTAATCAACGACAACCAGCATGGATTCAGGGACGGGAAATTCTGTCACCAGCTGGAGTTCTATGACAAGGTGACAGCAGTTAGACAAGAGAGAGAGAGGGGTGGGTAGACTGAGTTTTCTTGGACTGTAAGAAGTCGTTTGACACTGTCCCACACAAGAGATTAGTGCAAAAGCTGGAGGACCAGGCAGATATAACATGGAAGACACTGCATTGGATCAGAGAATACTTGACGGGAAGGCATCAGTGAGTCATGGTACGTGACGAGGTATCAGAGTGTGCGCCTGGGACGAGTGGTGTTCCACAGTGGTCAGTCCTAGGACCGGTGCTGTTTCTGGTATATGTGAACGACATGACGGAAAAAATAAATTTGCAGACGATGTGAAGTTATTGAGAAGAATTCAATCGGAGGAGGACCAGGCAAACTACAAAGGGATGTGGACAGGCTACAGGCCTGGTCCAGCAACCGCCTCCAACAGTTCAACCCCACCAAATGCAAAGTCATGAAGATCGGGGAAGAGCAAAGAAGACTGCAGCCAGAGTACAGTCTTGGGGACAAAAGACTACAACCCTCACTCATGAAAAAGGATCTTGGGGTGAATATAATACCGAGCACATCTCCTGAGGTGCACCTCAACCAAATAACTGCTGCTGTATATGGACTCCTACCAAACCTAATAGCATTCCGACATCTCAGTAAGCAATCGTTCAGGATTCTGTATTCCGTGTATGCCAGACCCATATTGGAGTATGCAGCACCAGTTTGGAAACCACACCTAGCCAAGCAAGTAAGGAAATTAGAGAAAGTGCAAAGGTTTGCAACGAGATTAGTCACGGAGCTAAGGGACATGTCCTGCGAAGAGAGTTTCAAGGAAATCGACCTGACAACACTATACGAGAAGAAGGATAGGGAGATTGTTGTTGTTGTATGTTCGCCGGTACATGCGGCCCGGGTCTTCTCCAAATGGTGACCCGGCATTGGTCCCCTGGGTAGAGGGTGTCGGTCATTTTCTTCTTTCTTTCTTGCTGTGGCTCTCCATGATGGGGAGTGTCTTCTGACGTCGCATCATCATCAGGATAGGGAGATCATGATTACAACATATAAAATACTGAGAGAAATTGACAGGGTGGGCGGAGACAGGATGTTCCAGAAATTGGACACAGCAACAAGGGTTCATAATTGGAAGATGAAGACTCAGATGAGTCACAGAGATGTTAGGAAGTATTTCTTCAATCTTAAATTTGTCAGTAAGTGGAACAGTCTGGAAAGTGATGTAGTGAAGGCAGGATCCATACATAGCTTTAAGAAAAGATATGATAAAGCTCATGGAGCAAGGAGAGAATTAACCTAGTAGCGACTAGTGAAGAGGCAAGGCCAGGAGCTATGACTCGACCCCTGCAACAACAAATAGGTGAGCACACACACACACACACATACACACACACACATTACCCAGTATATCGCTACAGAAGGAAATATTAATAACTGTGAATGAGATGATCTTGAACAGTTTCTTTTGTAAACAAAATCAGTCTGAAATTCTTCAAGGCTTCGCCACCGCAGTGTCTGGGTAGCACTTTTATTTTCATTTCACGTATTTATTTTTATAATTTTTTTGAGATTATTTAGCGGAGATATTTTAAAGGTATTCTTTTTTCTTCACGTAGCTTATTTTCACCTTCGTGGTATTATTGTCTGAATTCTGGCTTCTCAGATTTATTTTCATCACGTTACCTGGAGAGGCAGCTGCCTTGGAGGGAGTGTTACCTGGAGAGGCAGCTGCCTTGGAGGGAGTGTTGTATGCACGGATGATTCATCAAGCTGTAATAGCGGGTGTCCTGTGGACACCTGGCAGGGACTCCCTCGCCAAATTGGCTGCAGTTGAAGCTGATTAATAACTCTCGCTGTCCCAGCTTTCACTGTTGCCAGTGGAAGGTGACACTTATGTCCGCCTATTGTAATGTTAATAATAAAAATAACATAATAATAATAACAATATATAAATAATAATAATAATAATAATAATAATAATAATAATAATAATAATAATAATAATTATAATAATAATAATAATAATAATAATAATAAAAGACTGTTGAGTAGACTTCAGGATGTACATGTTTATAGAGGGGCCACAGATATATCAGATCACTTTTTAGTTATAGCTACAGTGGGAGTAAAAGGTAGATGGGATACAAGGAAAATAGAATCAGTAAGTAAGAGAGAGGTGAAGGTTTATAAACTAAAAGAGGAGGCAGTTAGGGTAAGATATAAACAACTATTGGAGGATAGATGGGCTAGTGAGAGTGTAGGCAATGGGGTCGAAGATGTATGGGGTAGATTTTAAAATGTAGTGTTAGAGTGTTCAGCAGAAGTTTGTGGTTACAGGCGAGTGGGTGCGGGAGGGAAGAGGAGCGATTGGTGGAATGATGATGTAAAGAGAGTAGTAAGGGAGAAAAAGTTAGCATATGAGAGGTTTTTACAAAGTAGAAGTGATGCAAGGAGGGAAGAGTATATGGAGAGAAAAAGAGAGGTTAAAAGAGTGGTGAAGCAATGTAAAAGAGAGCAAATGAGAGAGTGGGTGAGATGTTATCAGCAAATTTTGTTGAAAATAAGAAAAAGTTTTGGAATGAGATTAATAAGTTGATGAAGCCTAGAGAACAAATGGATTTGACAGTTAAAAATAGGAGAGGAGAGTTATTAAATGGAGAGTTAGAGGTATCGGGAAGATGGAGAGAATATTTTGAGGAGTTGTTAAATGTTGATGAAGACAGGAAGCTGTGATTTCGTGTGTAGGGCAAGGAGGAATAACATCTTGTAGGAGTGTGGAAGAGCCAGTTGTGGGTGTAGGGAAGTTCGTGAGGCAGTGGGTAGAATGAAAGGGGTAAGGCAGCTGGGATTGATGGGATAAAGATAGAAATGTTAAAAGCAGGTGGGGATATAGTTTTGGAGTGGTTGGTGCTATTATTTAATAAATGTATGGAAGAGGGTAAGGTACCTAGGGATTGGCAGAGAGCGTGTATTGTTCCTTTGTATAAAGGCAAAGGAGACAAAAGAGAGTGCAAAAATTATAGGGGAATAAGTCTGTTGAGTGTACCTGGTAAAGTGTATGGTAGAGTTATTATTGAAAGAATTAGGAGTAAGACAGAAAGCAGGATAGCAGATGAACAAGGGGGCTTTAGGAAAGGTAGGGGGTGTGTAGACCAAGTGTTTATAGTGAAACATATAGGTGAACAGTATTTGGATAAGGGTAAAGATGTTTTTGTGGCATTTATGGATTTGGAAAAGGCGTATGATAGGGTAGATAGGGGGGCAATGTGGCAGATGTTGCAGGTGTATGGAATAGGAGGAAGGTTACTGAAAGCACTGAAGAGTTTTTATGAGGATAGTGAGGCTCAGATTAGAGTGTGTAGGAGGGAAGGGGACTATTTCCCAGTAAAAGTGGGCCTTAGACAAGGATGTGTGATGTCACCGTGGTTGTTCAATATATTTATAGATGGGGTTGTAAGAGAAGTGAATGCGAGGGTCTTGGCAATAGGTGTGGGACTAAAAGATACAGAAGCAAATACAAAGTGGGAGTTGTCACAGTTGCTTTTTGCTGATGACACTGTGCTTTTGGGAGATTCTGAAGAGAAGTTGCAGAGGTTGGTGGATGAATTTGGTAGGGTGTGTAAAATAAGAAAATTGAAAGGGAATATAGGAAAGAGTAAGGTGATGAGGATAACAAAAAGAATAGGTGACGAAAGATTGGATATCAGATTGGAAGGAGAGAGTATGGAGGAGGTGAATGTATTCAGATATTTGGGAGTGGACATGTCAGCAGATGGGTCTATGAAGGATGAGGTGAATCATAGAATTGATGAGGGAAAAGGGTGAGTGGAGCACTTCGGAGTCTGTGGAGACAAAGAACTTTGTCCATGGAAGTAAAGAGGGGAATGTATGAGAGTATAGTTATACCAACGCTCTTATATGGGTGTGAAGCATGGGTGATGAATGTTGCAACGAGGAGAAGGCTGGAGGCAGTGGAGATGTCGTGTCTGAGGTCATTGTGTGGTGTGAATATAATGCAGAGAATTCGGAGTTTGGAAATTAGGAGGAGGTGCGGGATTACCAAAACTATTATCCAGAGAGCTGAGGAGGGGTTGTTGAGGTGGTTTGGACATGTGAGAGAATGGAACGAGACAGAGTGACTTCGAGAGTGTATAAATCTGTAGTGGGGGGAAGGCGGGGTAGGGGTCGGCCTAGGAAAGGTTGGAGGGAGGGGGTAAAGGAAGTTTTGTGTGCGAGGGGCTTGGACTTCCAGTAAGCATGTGTGAGCGTATTTGATAGGAGTGAATGGAGGCACATAGTTTTTAATACTTGACGTGCTGTTGGAGTGTGAGCAAAGTAACATTTATGAAGGGATTCAGGGAAACCGGCAGGCCGGACTTGAGTTCTGGAGATGGGAAGTACAGTGCCGGCACTCTGAAGGAGGGGTGTTAATGTTGCAGTTTTATAACTGTAGTGTAAAGCACCCCTCTGGCAAGACAGTGATGGAGTGAATGATGATGAAAGTTTTTCTTTTTCGGGCCACCCTGCCTTGGTGGGAATCGGCCGATGTGTTAATAGAAAATAATAATAATAATAATAATTATAATTATTATTATGATTATTATTATTTTGACTTAAATAGCGACGCTCTTCTTGCCGAATAAGGCAAGCGAAAATTTGTGTATGAAATAATTTCGCAAAACTCATTCTTATCCTATTGAAGTTTTAGCAGTAAAGATCGAGAATCAAAACCTGGTCATCGTGGTTGTATACAAGCCTCCGGATGCAACGTTCCAACAATTCCAGGAACAGCTTCTGAAAATTGACCACTGTCTGGAAAACCTTCCAGCTCCTGCCCCCAACATCTTGCTCCTGGGGGACTTCAACCTAAGGCACCTAAAATGGAGGAATATTGCAAATAATGTGGTAGCAGAGATAACACCAGGAGGCAGCTCAGATGAAAACTCGCACATACACGAGCTTTTAAATCTCTGCACCAAATTCACCTTAAACCAGCAAATAAAGGAGCCTACAAGATTGGAGAATACGCTGGACCTCATCTTCACTAACAATGATGATCTGATACGAAATGTCATCATATCAAAAACGATATACTCAGATCACAACATAATAGAGGTCCGGACATGTATGCGGGGAGCCCCAGATCGACAAAATGTGATCAGTCGCGAGGGAGCCTTCTCCAATTTCAACTTCAATAACAAAAACATAAGGTGGGACCAAGTAAACCAAGTCCTAAATGATATAAACTGGGAAGATAGCCTAAGCATCACGGATCCTAACCTATGTCTAGAACAAATTAACTCTGTGGCACTTGAGGTTTGCTCAAGGCAAATTACCTTAAGGAAAAAGAGGAGAAGATGTAAACTAGAAAGAGAGAGGCGCTCCCTATACAGGCGAAGGCAAAGAATAACAGAGCGGCTGCATGAGGCCAATATATCTGAAATACGTAGGGAGGCACTGGTCAGAGAAATGGCAAACATCGAATTAAAACTAAAGGAATCTTACAGGAATCAAGAAATGCGGGAAGAACTAAAAGCCATAAATTAAATTGAAAGAAACCCAAAGTATTTCTTTTCTTATGCCAAAACAAAGTCGAGAACAACATCCAGTATTGGGCCCCTACTAAAACGAAATGGGTCCTACACAGATGACAGCAAGGAAATGAGTGAGTTACTAAAGTCCCAGTATGACTCAGTTTTTAGCGAGCCGCTAACCAGACTGAAAGTTGAAGGCCTAAATGAATTTTTTATGAGAGTGCCACAGAACCTGGTAGACGCAAGCCTATCTGACATTACCCTGACGCCACATGACTTCGAAAAGGCGATAAATGACATGCCCATGCACTCCGCTCCAGGCCCTGACTCATGGAACTCAGTGTTCATCAAGAACTGCAAAAAGCCCCTATCACGTGCTTTTAACATCCTATGTAGAGGGAGCATGGACACTGGGGTCGTCCCGCAGTTACTAAAAACAACAGACTAGCAAAGAACTAGCAAAGAACAACAGACTAATAGCGCTAACGTCCCATATCATAAAAAACTTTGAAAAGGTTCTAAGAAGCAAGATCGCCACTCATCTAGATAACCATCAATTACACAACCCAGGGTAGCATGGGTTTAGAGCAGGTCGCTCCTGTCTGCCCCAACTACTGGACCACTACGACAAGGTCCTAAATGCTCTAGAAGACAAACAGAATGCAGATGTTAAATACACAGACTTTGCAAAAGCCTTTGATAAGTATGACCATGACACACAAAATGCATGATAAAAGAATAATAGGAAAAGTTGGTAGATGGATTTATAATTTCCTAACAAGTAGAACACAAAGAGAAGTAGTCAACTGAGTAAAGTCTGAGGCGGCTACGGTGAAAAGCTCTGTTCCACAAGGCGCAGTACTCGCTCCCATCCTGTTCCTCATCCTTATATCGGACATAGACAGGGATATAAGCCACAGTGCCGTGTCTTCCTTTGCAGATGATACCCGAATCTGTATGACAGTGTCCACCATTGAAGACACTGCAAGACTCCAAGCAGACATCAACCAAATCTTTAAATGGGCTGCAGAAAACAATATGAAGTTCAATGATGAGAAATTTCAATTACTCCGATATGGAAAACGTGAGGAAATTAAAATATCATCGGAGTATAAAACAAATTCCAACCACACAATAGAGCGAAAAACTAATATCAAAGACTTGGGAGTGATCATGACAAAGGATCTCACATTCAAAAACCATAACACTGTAGTAATCGCATCTGCCAGAAAAATGGAATATTGCTGCACACTAACTGCACCTTTCAAGGCAGGTGAAATTGCTGAACTAGAAAATGTACAGAGAACCTTCACGGCACGCATAACTGCGATAAACCACCTCAATTACTGGGAACGCTTGAAGTTCCTAAACCTGTACTCCCTGGAACGTAGGTGGGAGAGATACATTATTATATACACTTGGAAAATCCTAGAGGGATTAGTACCAAACTTGCACACGAGTGTCACTCCCTACGAAAGCAAAAGACTCGGCAGACGATGTAACATCCCCCCAATGAAAAGCAGGGTTGCCACTAGCACGTTGAGAGACAACACAATAAGTGTCAGGGGCCCAAGACTTTTCAACTGCCTCCCAGCATACATAGAGGGGATTACCAATAGACCCCTGGCTGTCTTCAAGCAGACACTGGACAGGCACCTAAAGTCGGTGCCTGACCAGCCAGGCTGTGGTTCGTACGTTGGACTGCGTGCGGGCAGCAGTAACAACCTGGTTGATCAGGCTCTGATCCAACATGAGGCCTGGTCACAGACCGGGTCGCAGGGGCGTTGACCCCTGGAACTCTCTCCAGGTAAATTCCAGGTAAACGAAAAAAAAATATTTCATTGTGTTTGTTTATTATTAAATTATTGTAAACTTATATAATATATATTTAGTTGGATTAGGCTAAATTAAATTGCACTTGTTATAATAAGGTCAGGTAAGTTCTCTAAGGTTATTTTGTTACAAAATTATTAATTTTTACATTAACATAAATGAAAAATATATATCTTTAAACGTATAATATATATCTTTAAACGTATAATTTTAAATTAGTTCTTGCTAATTGACCAGTTTTACGTATTCGGCACGACATACACACACATACACGCATTTATACACACATACACATTATATATATATATATATATATATATATATATATATATATATACAGGAGGACGAGGGGTTCGAACCACGGCCCTTTAATTGAAATGTAGGGCGACGGATATTTGGAATATATCCTTGAATTGTATTTAAAATTCCAGGAACATCTTGTTAAATGTGTTCTTTGTGAAGGTTATATGCCGGAAGGCTAAGCTTATTTTCAGCACTAAAAATCTCTGTTTTTGTTTTTTGAGGACAAGGAGTTGGAAATCCTTAGATTAGGTATCGACCATTTCAGTGAATTTATCTTGAAACATATATATCGGACATATCTGCTCATTCAAACATTTTTTGGGGGGTAACTTAATTTTATATTCGTTCAGTAAAAATGAAAGATAATTAGTTAGAAAAAAGACAAGATTGGTTAGGAGTTAATGGACAAGACATGCAAATAATTTTTATTTTTATTTCTCTATTAAATAATTAGATGAAAACACTAAAGGTTTTGGACTGAGTTTCATATAAAATAATAATATTCACCATGTTGAGAAAACTAGTTCGTTTTTCTTATTTAGAGAAAATGTCCAAAGTCTCACAAGATGAGATTAATCATTTTATGGGAATGTTTTATGGCGCCTTATTAAAACCTAATATGGTTTCATAGAATTGAAGAACCACAAAAATTTACGTATATCAAAAGCTGATAAATCTGATTTAACTGCCATTTTAAACAGAAATTAATATAACGGAAAAATTAAATGTTTACTAAGATACTCTGATATTTATATCTGTTGAAAAATTAATACTCTTGAACAGGATAATATTTCTTTCAACAGCAAATTGAAAGATATTCTGAAAGGGAATGATAATTTAACCAAGCAGTTTTCTTCCAGAAATACATCTCTTCCTTATTTAAACACACAAAGTTGGCATTCATGTAAGGCCAGTAATAAGTTATATAGGTTCTGTAACCTATACATTATCTAAATGGTTAGTGCAAATATTAACCTCAAATGGGGGTACCGTGAATTCTTCTCACGTTAACAATAATGTTGATGTCGTTGATAAACTTCTAGGTTTTAACATGACTGATGAATTGAAACTCATTAGATTTGATGTCACTTCGTTGTTTACTAATGTATCAATAGATGACGTGTTATATTTCCTTGCAGAAGATCTTTCAAAACATCATCTGCCCTTAAACAGTAATCACAATATTGATTTCATTAAATTGTGCTTTTTGGATTATACACTTGCGTTCAGTGACAAATTCTACTTACAGAAATTTGGCATGGCCATGGGTAATCTTTTGTCTACTTTCTTAAGTAATTTGTACATGGAGTATTTTTAGACCAAAATACTCAGTAACATCCTTTCTTTAAATTTATACCAAATGGTTGAGGTATATGGACGATGTGCTTTGTCTGTGGCTCTCTAATGAGAACCCTGATGACTTTCTACCTAGATTACATTTACTGGTCCCTTCCATTAAGTTCACTATGAAAAGTGATATTTTTTTATTTATTAACACATAGGCCGTTTCCCACCAAGGTAGGGTGGCTCGAGAAAGAAAACCATTCACCATCATTCACTCCACCACTGTCTTGCCAGAGGCGCGCTTACACTACAGTTATAAAACTGCAACATTGCACCCCTCCTTCAGAGTGCCGGCACTGTACTTCCCATCTCCAGGATTCAAGTCCGGTCTGCCGGTTTCCCTGAATCACTTCATAATATTACCCTGCTCACACTCCAACAGCACGCCAAGCCCTAAAAACCATTTGTCTCCATTCGCTCCTATCTAACATGCTCTCCCTCCAACCGTTCCTAGGCCGACCCCTACTTCGCCTTCCGTCCACTACAAATTTATACAGTATCGAAGTCATTCCAAACTACGAATTCTCTGCATTATACTCACACCACACATTGCCCTCAGACACGACATCTCCATTGCCTCCAGCCTTCTCCTTGTGCAACATTCACCACCTATGCTTCACACCCATATTAGAGCGTTCATATAACTATAATCTCATACATTCCCCTCTTTGCTTACATGGACAAAGTTCGTTGTCTCCACAGACTCCTCAGTGCACCACTCACCTTTTTTCCCTCATCAGTTCTATGATTCGCCTCATCTTTCATAGACCCATCTGCTGACACGTCCACTCCTAAATATCTGAATACATTCACCTCCTCCATACTATCTCCCTCCAACTTGACATCCAATCTTTCGTTACCTATTTTTTTTGGTTATCCTCACCACCTTACTCTTTCCTATATTCAATTTCAATTTTCTTCTTTTACATACCCTACCAAACTCATCCACCAACCTCTGTAACTTCTCTTCAGAATCTCCCAAAAGCACAGTGTCATCAGCAAAGAGCAACTGTGACAACTCCCACTTTGTATTAGATTCTTTATCTTTTAACCCCAAACCTCTTATCAACACCCGAGCATTCACTTTTCTTACAACCTATTACGAACACAGGTAAAAATGGTCTGTGACCTGGTTGTAATGGGTTTGGAGTAAAACAAACTCAGCAGTAATATTTTAACTTGTATTTCCTTCACCATATATATTATTTACACTTATGTACACTATGTACACTATGTACGAGAGTTGAATATAAGTGTACCAAACGGTGATAAAGGGCAAAAACAGTAGCCAGAGATAGCACTGTGCTTCAACCAGCTAGAGGCAAGTCTGGCCAATGCTGACTGAGTGTACCACGTCACCTCAGCATTTGGCAAGCTCGTCTATGATTAGGCAATGAACCAAGATACTGATTTAACGATGGGTACCCTCATCGTTAAACCCTTAGCACCTGGTTCACTGGTTGGGAAGCAGGCTATATGGGAGTTTGTACATACGCCGAATAAATTGTAACATAATCTTTGCATGCCACACAAGACCATCTATAAATATATTGAATAACCATAGTGACATCACACATCCTTGTCTAAGGCTTACTTTTACTCTCTCCGACATACTCTAACCTGAGCCTCACTATCCCCGCTAAAATTTTTCAGTGCTTTCAATAACAACTTACCCCTATTCCATACATTTGAAACATCTGCTACATTGCCTCCCTATCCACCCTATCATTCTCCTTTTCCAAATTCATAAATGCCACAAAAACCTCTTTACCCTTATCAAAATACTGTAAACCTATATGTTTCACTGTAAACACTTGGTCTAAACACCCTCTATTCTTTATAAAGCCGCCTTGTTCATCTGCTATCCTACTCTCCGTCTTAATCTTAATCCTTTGAATAATAACTCTACCATACACATTACCAGGTATACTGAACAAACTTATTCCCTTATAATTTTTGCAGTCACTTTTGTCCCATTTGCCTTTATACAAAGGAACTATGCATGCTCTCTGCCAGTCCCTAGGTACCTTACCCTCTTCCATACATTTATTAAATAAAAACACTAACCACTCCAAAACTATATCCCCACCTGTTTTAAACAGTTCTATCTTTATCCCATCAATCCCAGCTGCTTTACCCCCTTTTATTCTATCCACTTCCCCCACACTCACAACTCGCTCCTCCTCACTCATACACTCCAATACACGAAATCACAGCTTCCCTATCTTCAGCAACATTTAACAATTCCTCAAAATAGTCCCTCCATCTTCCTGATACCTCTAACTCTCCATTTAATAACAATCAAATCCATTTGTTCTCTAGGCTTCCTCAACTTATTAATCTCACTCCAAAACTTTTTCTATTTTCAACAAAATTTGTTGGTAACATCTCACCCACTCTCTCATTTGCTCTTTTTACATTGCTCACCACTCTCTTAACCTCTCTTTTCCTTTCCATATACTACTCATTCCTTGCATCAATTCTCATATGCTAACTTTTTCTCTCATACTACTCTCTTTACACCAATCGCTCTTCTTCCCTCCTGCACCCACTTTTCTGTAACCACAAACTTCTGCTGAACACTCTAACGCTACATTTTTAAACCTACCCATTACATCTTCTACCCCATTGCCTATATTCTCACTAGACCATCTATCCTCCAAAAATAGTTGTTTATATCTTACCCTAACTGCCTCCTCCTTTAGCTTATAAACCTTCACCTCTCTCTTACTTGTTGCTTCCATTTTTCTTGTATTCCATCTACCTTTTACTATCACTGTAGCTACAACTAAAATGTGATCTGATATATCTGTAGCCCCTCTATACACATGTACATCTTGAAGTCTACCCAACAGTCTTTTATCTACCAATACACAGTCCAACAAACTGCTGTCATTACGCCCTACATAATATCGTGTATACTTAATCCTAGTTTTCTTAAAATATGTATTACCTATAACTAAACCCATTTCTATACAAAGTTCAATCAAAAAGCCCCCATTATCATTTACACCTGACACCCCAAACTTACCTACCACACCATCTTTAAATGTTTCTCCTACTTTAGTATTTAGGTCCCCAACAACAATTATTCTCTTCAAAAGTTCCTACACACTCGCTTAACATCTCCCAAAATCTATCTCATCTACACTCTCTTCTTCAGGTGTATACACACTTAATATGACCCACTTTTCGTATCCAGCCCTTATTTTAATCCACATAATCCTTGAATTTATACATTTATTTTCCCTCTTCTCCTTCCCTGATCCTTCAACATTATTGCTACCCCTTACTTAGCTCTAACTCTCTCAGATACTACTGAATTAATCCCATTTATTTCTTCCCACTGAAACTCACCTACCCCCTTCAGCTTTGTTTCGCTTAGAGCCAGGACACACAACTTATTTTCGTTCATAACATCAGCAGCCATCTCTTTCCTATAATATGCACTACATCCACGCAGAGATAAATGGAATAATTCCATTTCTGGATATACATATCCATGGATGTGGTTGATCCTTTAAGATACATGGTTATCGTAAGCCAACAAATAAATGTTCATGCATACATTGTCACCAAAGACATATTAAACAAAGTGTATTTACTAAATCTGTGTTATGTTCAGTTTTTTTTTTTAGGTGTAATTTATTACTTAATGTGTGATACCTTGAGATAGCTTTTCTGATCGATTTCAAACTTTCAACTCTGGAGTACAACACTTTAAGGAAATATTATGTGGCATATATGCTAGTTTAACAACATAACACATTCACTGCTGTTTGCTCCACCATCAGCACTGTTGTATATACCACCAAAATACATGCAGCACAAACACTGCTCCATGAACCACCAGAATACATTTAACACATGCACTGCCCCATGAACCACCAGAATACATGCGACACTAGCACTGCTCCATGAAACACCAGAATAAATGCAACACAAGCACTGCTACATGAACCACCAGAATACATGCAACACATGCACTGCCCCATGAACCACCAGAATACATGCAACACATGCACTGCTCCATGAACCACCAGAATAAATGCAACACATGCACTGCTCCATGAACCACCAGAATAAATGCAACACATGCACTGCTACATGAACCACCAGAATACATGCAACACATGCACTGCTACATGAACCACCAGAATACATGCAACACATGCACTGCTCCATGAACAACCAGAATAAATGCAACACATGCACTGCTACATGAACCACAAGAATACATGCAACACATGCACTGCTCCATGAACCACCAGAATACATGCAACACATGCACTGCCCCATGAACCACCAGAATACATGCAACACATGCACTGCTCCATGAAGTACCAGAATACATGCAACACATGCACTGCTACATGAACCACCAGAATACATGCAACACATGCACTGCTCCATGAACCACCAGAATACATGCAACACATGCACTGCTACATGAACCACCAGAATACATGCAACACATGCACTGCTACATGAACCACCAGAATACATGCGACACATGCACTGCTCCATGAACCACCAGAATACATGCAACACATGCACTGCTCCATGAACCACCAGAATACATTTAACACATGCACTGCCCCATGAACTACCAGAATACATGCGACACTAGCACTGCTCCATGAACCACCAGAATACATGCAACACATGCACTGCTCCATGAACCACCAGAATACATTTAACACATGCACTGCTCCATGAACCACCAGAATACATTTAACACATGCACTGCTCCATGAACCACCAGAATACATTTAACACATGCACTGCTCCATGAACCACCAGAATACATTTAACACATGCACTGCTCAATGAACCACCAGAATACATTTAACACATGCACTGATCCATGAACCACCAGAATACATGCAACACAAGCACTGCTCCATGAACCACCAGACGTTCCAATATGTGATCGTCAACATTCACTGCAACATTGCCTACCCAATGCTCCACCATGGCTACCCAATGCTCCACCATGGCTACCCCATGCTCCACCATATGCTCTTCACCATATGCCTGTCCAGTGCCTTCTTGAAGACAGCCAGGAGTTTATTGGTAATCCCCCTTACGTATGCTGGTAGGCAGTTGAACAGTCGTCAGCACCATACACCACATGCTCTGCTTTTCTCACCACAACATGCTGTACACCATGCACAACCACATATCCTACACCTTCATATGCTATTCACGGAGTATCAGAGCATATTCTGCAATTTGTATCATCATAAGTACTGTTTCATGCAACACCATATGCTCTGTACCATGCAACAAAACATGTTCAGCATTATACACCATCACATGCTCTGCACCATATATACAACTTTATTCTCTTCGTCTTACACTACCACATGCTCTACATTATGCCCCATCACATAATCTGTACTATACACCAAAATATGCTCTGCACCATGCACTAAAATATGCGATGTTCCATGCACTAAAACACTGTCTGCATCATACTTTACTAGCACTGCACTATGCATCACCATATGCTCAGCATAATACTCCACCCTATGCTTTGAACAATGCACAACCATATACCATGCAACAGGCATCACTTCAATGCTCTTCATTATATAGCACATCGTGCTAGGCAAAATACACAATCACATGCTCTGCACTTTGCACAGTCATATGCTCTGCACCATAAACTACTGCATGATCTGCACCATGCACCACCACATGCCCTTCACCATGCACCACCACATTCCCTGCACCATGCACCATCACATTCTCTGCATCAGAGAAAGTCGCTCTTGCCTCTCGCAACTACTGGATCAATATGATATGGTCTTGGATACACTTTAAGAAAAACAGAATGCAGATGTAATATACTCAGACTTTGCAAAAGCCTTCGACAATTGCGATTATGGCGTAATAGCGCACACAATACGTGCTAAAGAAATAACTGGCAAAGTGGGGAGATGGATGTTCAACTTTCTAAATAATCGAACACAAAGAGTAGTGGTAAACACAGTTAAATCGGAAGCTGCCATAGTGAAAAGCTCTGTTCCACAAGACACAGTACTCGCCCCCTTCCTGTTCCTCATCCTCATATCAGACATAGACAGAGATGTAATCTACAGCACTATGTCATCCTTTGCAGACGATACTCTGCATGAGACTGTCATCTATTTAGGACACGGTTAACCTCCAAGAAGATATAAGCCAAGTTTTCCAATGGGCAACGGAAAACAATATGATGTTAAATGAAGACAAATTCCAACTACTCCCTTTTGGAAAACTGGAAGTGATAATAACTAAAACTGAGTATACTACAAACTCTGATCATACAATAAAGCGAAAACATAATGTGAGGGACCTGGGAGTGGTAATGTCTAAGGATCTCACTTTCAAGGATCATAAAAGTGCCACGATCACAACTGCAAAGACAATGATATGATGGATAATGAGAACGTTCAAAACAAGAGATGCCAAACCAATGATGATTCTTTTCAAATCACTTGTTCTCTCTAGGTTGAATTAATGCTGTTCATTAACATCTCCGTTCAATGCAGGTGAAATTGCAGATCTAGAGAGTGTACAGAGAACCTTCACTGAACATATAAGTTCCATCAAACACCTCAACTACTGGGAACGCTTGGAAGGACTTGACTTGTACTCGCTGGAACGCAGGCGAGAGAGATATAACCTACACTTGAAAATTCCTAGAAGAAATGGTCCCGAATCTGCACACAGAAATTACTCCTTGCGAAAGTAAAAGACTGGGCTAGCGGTGGAAAATATCCCCAATAAAAGTAGGAGCGGCATTGGTACACTAAGAAAAAAACACAATAAATGTCCGTGGCCCACGACTGTTCAACAGCCTCCCACATGTATAAGGGGAATTACCAATAGGCCCCTGGCTGCCTTCAAGAATAAACTGGACAAATACTTAAAGTCGGTGCCAGATCAGCCGGGATGTGGTTCGTACATTGGACTACGTGGGGCCAGCAGTAACAGCCTGGTTGATCAGGCCCTGATCCACTAAGAGGCATGGTCGTGGACCGGGCCGCGGGGTCGTTGATCCCCGGAATACCCTTCAGGTACACTCCAGGTAGGCATGCTCTGCACAATACACCACCACATGCTCTGCACAATACACCACCACATGCTCTGCACAATACACCACATGCTCTGCAAAATACACCACCACATGATCCGCACAATACACCACCACATGCTCTGCACAATACACCACCACATGCTATGCACAATACACCACTACATGCTCTGCACACTACACCACCACATGCTCTGCACAATACACCAACACATGCTCTGCACAATACACCACCACATGCTCTGCACAATACACTACCACATGCTCTGCACACTACACCACCACATGCTCTGCACAATACACCAACACATGCTCTGCACAATACACCACCATATGCTCTGCACAATACACCACAACATGCTCTGCACAATACACCACCACATGCTCTGCACAATACACCACCATATGCTCTGCAAAATACACCACCACATGCTCTGCTCAATACACCACCATATGCTCTGCACAATACACCATCACATGCTCTGCACAACACATCACATGCCCTGCACATGCTCTACACAATACATCACATGCTCTGCACAATATACCAACACATGATCTGCACAATACACCACCACAATTTCTGCACAATACACCACATGCTCTGCAACAATACACCAACATATGCTCTGCACAATACACCACCACATGCTCTGCATAATACATCACATGCTCTGCACAATACACCACTACATGCTCTGCACAATACAACATCACATGCTCTGCACAATACACCATCACATGCTCTGCACAATACACCACCACATGCTCTGCATAAACACATATGCTTTTGCACTAATACACCACCACATGCTCTGCACTAATACATCACATGCTCTGCACAATACGCCATCACATGCTCTGCACAATACAACACCACATGCTCTGCACAATACACCACATGCTCTGCACAATACACCACCACATGCTCTGCACAATACACCATCACATGCTCTGCACAATACAACACCGCATGCTCTGCACAATACACCACACGCTCCGCACAATACAACACCACATGCTCTGAAGAATACACCATCACATGCTCTGCACAATACGACACCACATGATCTACACAATACACAACCACATGCTCTGCACAATACAACACCACATGATCTGCACAATACACAACCGCATGATCTGCACAATACACCACCACATGCTCTGCTCAATACACCACCATATGCTCTACACAATACATCACATGCTCTGCACAATATACCAACACATGATCTGCACAATACACCACCACAATCTCTGCACAATACACCACCACATGCTCTGCACAATACACCAACATATGTTCTGCACAATACACCACCACATGCTCTGCATAATACATCACATGCTCTGCACAATACACCACCACATGCTCTGCACAATACACCATCACATGCTCTGCACAATACACCATCACATGCTCTGCACAATACACCACCACATGCTCTGCACAAAACACCATATGCTATGCACAATACACCACCATATGCTCTGCACAATACATCACATGTTCTGCACAATACGCCATCACATGCTCTGCACAATACAACACCACATGCTCTGCACAATACACCACATGCTCTGCACAATACACCACCACATGCTCTGCACAATACACCATCACATGCTCTGCACAATACAACACCGCATGCTCTGCACAATACACCACACGCTCCGCACAATACAACACCACATGCTCTGAAGAATACACCATCACATGCTCTGCACAATACGACACCACATGATCTACACAATACACAACCACATGCTCTGCACAATACAACACCACATGCTCTGCACAATACATAACCACATGATCTGCACAATACACCATCACATGCTCTGCACAATACACCATCACATGCTCTGCACAACACAACACCCCATGCTCTGCACAATACACCACCACATGCTCTGCACAATACACCACCACATGCTCTGCACAATACACCACCACATGCTCTGCACAATACACCATCACATGTTTTGCATCACAAACTACCAATTCATCTGCACCATGCTTGCACAATGCCTTACACATGTTCTGTCACACACTAACATGCTCCACAATACACACACTGTCTCCACACATACACACATGCTCTAAGAATCCCATCACATGCTGCACAATACAACACTTGCTCACACATCACAACACTGTCTCACACACAACAACACTGTGCTCCACCACATACAACACTGTGCTCCACCACATACAACACTGCAGCACACATACAACACTTGCAGCACCACATACAACACTTGCATGCACACACACAACACTTGCTGCACAATACAACACTTGCTGCACACATACACACATTTCAGCACACATACAACATCTTGCAATCCCAATCAACACTCTGCAGCAACACACACACACTTGCACACATACAACACTTCTGCAACATACACATACAACATCTTGCACAATACACACAACATCTTGCAGCACAATACACCACTTGCAGCACCACATACAACATGCTGCACACATACAACACTTGCTCACACATACAACACAATGTCTCACCAATACAACACTTGCTCGCACCAATACACCACACATGCTCGCACCACATACACCACACTTGCTCTCACAATCACACAGATCCTGCATACACTCACCACTGCCGCACCAACATACAACACTTCACAACACATACATGCCTTGCACACACATACACACCACTGCACACACACATACAACATCTTGCAGCACCACATACAACACATTTGCACACCACATCAACACTTGTCGCACCACATACAACACTTGCAGCACTCACATACAACACTGCACCCACATACAACACTCATGCACCACATACAACACTTGACACCACATACACCACTTGCATGCACCACATACAACACTTGCAGCACCACATACAAACACTTGCAGCACCACTACAACACTTGTGCACCACATAACAACTACTTGAGCACCACATACAACACTTGCTCACCACATACAACACTTGCAGCACCACATACAACACTTGCAGCACCACATACAACACTTGCAGCCACATACAACACTTAGCACCACATACAACACTTGCAGCACCACATACAACACTTGCAGCACCACATACAACACTTGCAGCACCACATCAACACTTGCAGCACACATACAACACTTGCATGCACCAATACAACACTTGCAGCACCACATACAACACTTGCAGCACCACATACAACACTTGCACACCACATACAACACTTGCAGCACCACATACAACACTTGCAGCACCACATACAACACTTGCAGCACCACATACAACACTTCAGCACCAATACAACACTTGCAGCACCACATACAAACTTGCACACCACATACAACACTTGCAGCACCACATACAAACTTGCAGCACCACATACAACACTTGCAGCACCACATACAACACTTGCAGCACCACACACAACCCTTGCAGCACCACATACAACACTTGCAGCACCACATACAACACTGGCAGCACCACATACATCACTTGCAGCACCACACACAACACTTGCAGCACCACATGCAACACTTGCAGCACCACATACAACACTTGCAGCACCACATACAACACTTGCAGCACCAGATACAACACTTGCAGCACCATATACAACACTTGAAGCACCACATACACCACTTGCAGCACCACATACAACACTTGCAGCATCACATACAACACTTGCAGCACCACATACAACACTTGCAGCACCACATACAACACTTGCAGCACCACATACAACACTTGCATCACCACATACAACACTTGCAGCACCACATACAACACTTGCAACACCACATACAACACTTGCAGCGCCACATACAACACTTACAGCACCATATACAACACTTGCAGCACCACATACAACACTTGCAGCACCACATACACCACTTGCAGCATCACATGCAACATTTGCAGCACGACATACAACACTTGCTGCACCACATACAACACTTACAGCACCACATACAACACTTGCAGCACCACATACAACACTTGCAGCACCACATACAACACTTGCAGCACCACATACAACACTTGCAGCACCACATACAAAACTTGCAGCACCACATACAACACTTGCAGCACCACATACAACACTTGCAGCACCACATACAACACTTGCAGCACCACATACAACACTTGCAGCACCACATACAACACTTGCAGCACCACATACAACACTTGCATCACCACATACAACACTTGCAGCACCACATACAACACTTGCAGCACCACATACAACACTTGCAGCACCACATACAACACTTGCAGCACCACATACAACACTTGCATCACCACATACAACACTTGCAGCACCACATACAACACTTGCAGCACCACATACAACACTTGCAGCGCCACATACAACACTTACAGCACCATATACAACACTTGCAGCACCACATACAACACTTGCAGCACCACATACACCACTTGCAGCATCACATGCAACATTTGCAGCACGACATACAACACTTGCTGCACCACATACAACACTTACAGCACCACATACAACACTTGCAGCATCACATGCAACACTTGCAGCACCACATACAACACTTGCAGCACCACATACAACACTTGCAGCACCACATACAACACTTGCAGCACCACATACAACACTTGCAGCACCACATACAACACTTGCAGCACCACATACAACACTTGCAGCACCACATACAACACTTGCAGCACCACATACAACACTTGCAGCACCACATACAACACTTGAAGCACCACATACAACACTTGAAGCACCACATACAACACTTGCAGCACCACATACAACACTTGCAGCACCACATACAACACTTGCAGCACCACATACAACACTTGCAGCACCACATACAACACTTGAAGCACCACATACAACACTTGAAGCACCACATACAACACTTGCAGCACCACATACAACACTTGCAGCACCACATACAACACTTGCAGCACCACATACAACACTTGAAGCACCACATACAACACTTGAAGCACCACATACAACACTTGCAGCACCACATGAGACTGCTAGCCGAGACTTGATTGACAAGATCGTTATTACCAATACAACAACCTGTTGTGTTGGAAATTAATCTTTTATTCATGGAGCGACGACTATAACCAGTAGTGAAACATGCAAGTACCTGAACCATTGTTCAGGATATAATACCCAGAGAGCATTTTGCTGTGAGTTACTCTCTTAAATAGCTTTGAGGATGACCAATTACAGTTGAATGTTACTGTCAGTAACATCTTTGAGGATGACCAATTACAGTTGAATGTTATTGTATGTAACAAGATCTTTGTGGATGACCAATTACGACTGACTGTTACTATCTTTAACAATAGCTTTTCTGAACTAGCATGTGTGAGATACTGCCTTTAACGAGAGCATTACTGATTTATAATGAGTGATAGTTTCTATCTTTAACGAATAGTTGATTGAGTGAGACTTTAATTTTTGCTTTACGAATCAACAATTTAGTAAAATTCATATTGAACATAAGAAATAACCCGAACAGTTCCCGTCTTATTAAAGAGCTTTCCAGAGCAAATTAAAGAGACTAGGAGAAAAAGTCTATTTGATTTTTCAAATCAAGTCGCATTAGAGGCAATCAAGAGACTTTCTGCTGCAGGAAAAGCCAATTACAGACTCCTTAACGATTTCCTTAATGGGAGATCAAATTTTACTGGCATTATACTCAGCTGAAATTCTACTTATGTTCAGTGTGAGAAAGACTGTGTTGCTTTCCAAACTTTTATTACCACGTTTCGTCCAACACTTTATCAAATAGTGGAGGAAACTTCACGAAGTACGAATTGGACGAAACGTCGTAATAAAGGTTTCCTCTGTAAAAAATGTTTTTCTCACATGAGACTGAGCGAAATGTTGAGAACATAAGAAAGGAGGAACACTGCAGCAGGCCTGTTGGCCCATACTAGGCAGGTCCTTCACATTCCATCCCACTAACAGAATATTTGTTCAACCTAATCTTCAATGCTACCCAAGAAATAAGCTTTGATAATTCTATTTACTCATGTGCAATTCCCACTCAAATCCAACCCCTCTCACTCATGAATTTATCCAACCTAAATTTGAAACTACCCAACGTCCTTGCTTCAATAACCCTACTAGGCAGACTGTTCCACTCATCAACTACCCTATTTACAAACCAATACTTTCCTATATCCTTTCTAAATCTAAACTTATCTAATTTGAATTAATTATTGCGGGTTCTCTCTTGGTGAGATATTCTCAAGACCTTATTTATATCTCCTTTGTTAATACCCATTTTCCACTTGTATACCTCGATCAAGTCTCCCCTCATTCTTCGTCTTACAAGTGAATGTAATTTTAGGGTCTTCAATCTTTCTTCATACGGAAGATTTCTAATGCTATGTATTAATTTAGTCATTCTACGCTGAATGTTTTCTAACGAATTAATATCCATTCTGTAATATGGAGACCAGAACTGAGCTGCGTAATCTAGGTGAGGCCTTACTAACGATGTATAAAACTGTAATATAACCTCTGGACTTCTGTTGCTTATACCTCTTACTTAGCTCAGTGAGGACGTGTCTAGTGTACTCTCTGTGGACTGAACCATCTTTGCTCTGTGAAGACTTTTCTACTGTGCTCTCCGTTCTTAGCTACCTGAGATTGGATGATGGCTTCCCTCGACTACGAACAGCTATATCTCGAACTTAAGGCGGAATTAACGGAAGCTAGAATAGAAATTCAACGTTTGAAGGGTATATGCAAGGATTATCCCCGGAACAATGTCGCCGATGATCAGACCAACGAATGGATGCTAGTCGGATCTGAAGGGACGAAGCTGAAGTTGAAGAAGGTCCAGGAGACTGCTGTGAAAACCAGGAACTCTTTTTCCTTGTTATCAGACGAATGTGAAGACATCCCAGCGAAAACCGTCGAGAACGTCATGCACACCGCCAGTCGAGGTAAGAACATTGTTTTAGTTGGGGACAGTCAGATTAGGTTTATGGATAGGGAATTTTGTCTTAAGGATAGAAATAGGAGACAGAGGGTGTGTTATCCTGGGGCTGGGATGAAGGATATTGTTAGCCGTCTGGACGACATCATGAGAGGTAATGGGAGCAATCCTATTATCTGTCTCAGTGCTGGAGGCAACGATGTTGGCAGACGTAGGAGTGAGGAGCTGATTAGCAGCTATAGGTAAGCAATAGACAGAATTAGGAAGATGGGTGGGAACCCTGTCATATGTGGTCTTTTTCCAAGGAGAGGAGTTGGAAATGAATGGTTGTCCAGGGCAATTGGTGTCAATTGCTGGCTGGACAAATACTGTAAGGAAAATGCAGTACCATTCATTGACAACTGGCACCTCTTCTATGGTAGAAATGACATGTATGCCAGGGATGGGGGTTCGCTTATCTAGGTCTGGGGAGGGGGCACTGGCAACTGCAGTGGAGGGAGCTGTTAGGGCTTTAAACTAGAAAAAGTTAGTGGTATGGATTTTGGGGGGAAAACAGTGAAGTCCCAGTGTAGTAATGTTATGAATTTTAGGGGAACTAGTAATAGGCAGAATAAGATGGATATTGGAAAGTCAGTGGCACTAGGTGACAAGGACAGCAATAGGTATAGTGGAAAAAAAGAAATGAACAAGAAGAGTAAAGAGAAGGGAGGTTTTCTGAACATTTTTTATACCAACAGTCGTAGTGCGAGAAATAAGATGGACGAATTGAGATTAGTTGCAAGTGCAGGTAATATTGATGTTTTTGCATTAACTGAGACGTGGTTTAATATGAAAAATCAGGACATGCCTGCTGAATATCACATTCAGGGTTTTAAATTGTTTCAAGTAGACAGAAGTATCGGGAAGGGGGGTGGGGTGGCACTCTATGTCCGTGATCATTTAAATTGTTGCATAAAAACGGGTATAAAGTCTGAAATAATACACACAGAGTCTGTATGGATAGAATTTTCAGAGGGGTGTGAAAAATTGATTTTAGGCGTGATATACCGTCCTCCAAACTTAAATAGGGAACAAGGGAAACTACTTTGGGATTAAATTGTTAAGGCCACAAGGCATGATAACATAGTAATTCTAGGGGTCTTTACCTTTAGCATTGAATGGATGTATGATAGTAGGGATAATTCAGTAACAGTCCCAGACTTTCGCTTAGCAGATTATAATGGGCTTAGATAACACTTATCAACTGTGGACTGGGGTAACGAAGAGAGCTATCAATATGACAGCTTTCTTAACACTATACAGGCAGCCCAAAGAACATTTATCCCATATAAAGAAATTAGATCAAGTAGAAATGACCCAAAATGGATGAATAATAGGCTCAAATATCTTTTATTGCAAAAGAAAGGAATTTATAGGCGTATAAATAGAGGTTAGGGTCATCTTATAAATCAGTATACTAACATTAAGAGGGACGTTAAAAAGGGTATAAGAAAAGCAAAATTGGACTATGAAATTAAAGTTGCTAGGGATTCAAAAACTAACCCAAAAAGTTTTTTCCAGGTTTATAGAACAAAAGTTAGGGATAAGATAGGTCCCCTTAAAAATAACTCTGGGCATCTTACTGACAAGGAGAATGATATGTGCTCTATTTTTAATAATTATTTTCTCTCGGTTTTCACACAGGAAGATATTAATAATATCCCAGTAATTAATTGTTATAGTGGCCCTGAAGAAGATAAATTATGTAATATCACAGTCACAAGTGAAATGGTTATGAAACAACTAGACCGACTGAAACAAAATAAATCGCCGGGTCCTGATGAGCTTTTTGCAAGGGTTCTTAAGGAATGCAAAATGGAACTCTGTGAACCAATATCTAACATTTTTAATTTATCTCTTCAAACAGGTGTAGTGTCTGATATGTGGAAGATGGCTAATGTAATTCCTATTTTAAAAACAGGGGACAAGTTACTACCGTCAAATTACCGCCCAATAAGCCTAACCTCAATTGTAGGCAAATTACTAGAGTCAATTATAGCTGATATTATTAGAAGCCATCTAGATAACAATAATTTGATAAATGATACTCAGCATGGAATCAAGAGGGGCCGTTCCTGCCTATCTAATTTATTAACCTTCTTCAGTAAAGCTTTTGAGGCTGTTGATCACGATAAAGAATTCGACATTGTTTATTTAGATTTTAGTAAGGCTTTTTATAGAGTACCGCACCAGAGACTGTTAGAGAAAGTGGCAGCTCATGGCATTGGGGAAAAAGTGCTGTCATGGATCAAGTCATGGCTCACCAATAGGAAGCAGAGAGTGTGCATAAATGGGGTTAAATCCGAGTGGGGATCTGTAACAAGTGGTGTTCCACAGGAATCAGTCTTAGGCCCGTTGTTGTTTATAATATATATCAATGACCTTGATGAGGGAATTACTAGTGACATGAGCAAATTCGCCGATGACACGAAGATAGGTAGGATATTTGATTCAAATGTAGATGTCAGGGAACTTCATGAAGATTTAGACAAACTCAATTCCTTATCAGAAAAGTGGCAGATGCAGTTCAATGTAGATAAATGCAAGGTTCTGAAGCTCGGGAGTGTCCATAACGAAAGCACTTATAAGTTAAATAACGTAGAACTTAGCCATACAGATTGCGAAAAGGACTAGGGGGTTATGGTAAGCAGCAACCTTAAACTGTAAGAGTTGTAAATTGTAAGAGTTGTCGTGCAGCTGAGGTCTTAGTCTCATAACATCAGATTATATAACGACCGGAGGAGACATGAGAATGATGTATATAATGCTCAGAGGTACTGACCTGTTAACTTGGACTAAATGAGAGGCGTATAGTGGTTCACAAATGTTCACTAGAAAAGCACAGATAACAAAACTTATTTCTTCAGCGTCAGGTGGTGAAAAAGTTGTGAAAATCAACTTCTATACATTGCTGAATAATATATACGGTAGGAATTCATAGTTAGAAAAGAACGCAATTAGTAATGGCCATTGAAAGTCATTAGCAGGAGCTACTATAATATAGTGAGCCATAATAAATAAAATACTCACACACACACACACACACAGGGTCGTTAATCACTTTCCGTAGTGGCAGTCATATTTAGTCTTACTTTCATAGTCCAATGATTTATGTTATTATGATTTATTGCCCATAATAATTCCAATTGCCACAGTACCCATTGAACATTAGTGCATTATGTTCTTATAATAAACAAATTAATGTGTATATATAAATATGATACAAAAAATTGCAATAACAATTTAAATATATTATTTTCTTATATTTTGGGAAAAACATTATATGACTAAGATGCAAATGACAGTTGAATATTTACCATCTTCCCTCATAACTTCTAAACTGGATATCTTTGCACCTCAAGATTTGCTTTGTTATATACTAGTTCAAGGTAGGTATTAGGTTTGTCAGGAAACATGACAAGTCATTATATAACTAAAACCTAACCTTTTGGTCATCTGACCAAGGCCTTTCCCTGGATTACTAGTAAACTTCTTTAAAAATTATGATTATAATTATAACCAGTTCTCTTTGCAGTAATATTCTTTGCGTTACACTTATTATATCATGTACATGCAGATATATGTTTCTTTGTGTCAATTTTGTATGCAAACCATCTGACAGCCGCCGTTTTTTGGTTATTAATGTATATTTTACTTAATGGTGAATCAATTTTCTCATTTTGTTATTCTATTCTTTTATAGATTTGCATATTTTAATAATCTTAAACAAGAGCGTGATGACTTTATTCACTATACTGACAATCTTTCACTTTTTCTTAAATGCCTTGCTCTAAATATTAATACAATAAATTTTAGATTTTTGATCATACAATAGTTGTTAACTAGCCCCCCATGATTAACTTCCTGGAATAACTATTTCCTAATATTTTAATGACTTTATGCTGTAGCTGATATTTCTAGACATATTAATTTCCCTAGACCAGTCTCCGAATATTTTAATTTAGTCAGACGTTTTACACCAGCTAACTTCAAGATCCAAGTCTCAAGGGAACTTAATCTCTCATCAAATAGAATATTAATACTCTACTCTGTTACTTAATGGAAGCTAATCCATGATCAAACAGGCAATTTAAAGTTGAGTGTTTAATATATGTCGTTAGTGAAGATTCACTTGTTTCCTCTTACGGTTGTGCTGCCAGCTAAGTTTGTAATACGTGTTATGCTTTTTGGCTGCGTAACGTAAATAAAATTCCTGGTTGCTAAAGGGTAAACGACCTGCCTAGTCTACGGGAATTTATATTATTTAAAATAAAAAAAAACACTCTTGGGCCAACATGTACCTTCATACAAATTATGAAGCATAAATTTAAATGGTCAAAGTATTATGAGGAAGGACACAAAAACTTACCTTTATGCATACATCATATATATATATATTTATATATATATATATATATATATATATATATATATATATATATATATATATATATATATATATATATATATATATATATATATATATATTATTACATAATATGGTACAAAAGATTTAAGAGATACATTCTTGATATAAAGATGGCATATACAATACACGAGGTGAGAGATACATGTCTAGTACATATTGTGACATGTTTGTCACTGATTATAATGCGAAAATCTCATCCAGCTCTTCCGAGCTGGGGCGCGTGCCCAGAATACAGCATGCATTACCCCTCTGAACAGCAGCGCTGAGTCGCTGGAACAGAAAACTAGCTGCCCTGGGATCCCTAGTTACCCTGTTGAGTCTTTTGCCCAGCTCCTTGAGGAACTTAGATGCACTCTTTCCCCATGAGCCAAGGGTCTCTGAGCCTATGGGAACAAACATATAATGATAAGCAAGTTCTCCATATTTTCTCGACTTCTGGGACTCCCTGAAGGTGGCAGCTGCCCCTCCTTCATCCCTGGTGTATTGGAGATAGGTATCAGCCAAGGTAGATGCACATGTGTAGTCCCACACCACCTGCTTGCCGTCTGTCCAGGCTTGAAGGGTGATACCATCTGGACGCTTTTGGCTGCCATCAGATCTGCATAGTTGGGGTGGTTCCCTTACTGCTGGGCATCCGGCTGTTGTGAGGCTCCTCTTGATAATGTGATTAACCTCTTCATGTCTTGCAATCTTTCCCTCGGATTTACAACACACAAGACCATGGTACCCGAATCGGTCTGCTGCTTCACTGCCACAAATACACCTGTGTTCGGCGAGAATAGGGGCGGCAAGTCGAAGGGCAACACCAATGCGGATGGTCTGTGGGTCGAGGCGTGTGCCAAGGCTGGAGTTGGGAACAGCCAAAAGAAAGTCCCCTGCATGAGGAGCTCTCACTGCAAGGAGGCGGGCTCTATCCTCCGTAAGAATCACGATTGGCTGAGTGAACGAGCTATTATTGCGGCCAAGAACAAAGACGTCTACGAACTTAACAATATTATTCAGTCTAACATTCAAAGCGAGGCAGTCACATACAAGTCCGTCGACACTGTTGTGGAAGCAGATGAATCGGTTAATTATCCAACAGAATTTTTGAATTCACTCGATCTGACAGGGATGCCACCGCACGTACTGCAATTGAAAATCGGCGTGCTAATTATCATGTTGCGAAATATCAACCAGCCAAAGCTTTGCAACAGCATGCGGCTTTCAGTAAAAAAATTAATGAGCAATGTCATAGAACCAACTATCTTGACAGGACCTTTCAAAGGTGAAGATGTCCTCATTCCTCGCATTCCTATGATTCCAACGGATATGCTATTTCAATTTAAGAGATTGCAATTCCCAATTCAATTGGCGTTTGCAATCACCATCAACAAAGCTCAGGGCCTATCTTTAGAATTCTGTGGTTTAGATCTAGACACGGATTGCTTCTCACATGAACAATTATATTTTGCATGTTCTAGAGTCGGCAAACCAGACAATGTCTATATCTGCACAGACAATGGAACAACAAAATATAATGTATACCCACAAGCCGGGTACAGCTAGTCTATATAAATAAAAATGTAAATGTTCGTTTGTTCAAAATCTTAAACCTCTGAAAGTTCTTAACCGATTGCTTTGAAATTTTGACAAAACGTTGCATTCAAATACGCGCGTGTTTTTATATACGTACTAGCTGTACCCAGCCACCCATTGATGTGGCTCAGTCTGGTTAAATGGAATAGAAAGAAAAGAGATAGCGCACGTTTCTAGTACGTTAAATTTGACAATGCTTGGGTATACAATATTTTTTGTTGATCCATTATCTGTGCAGATATATACATTGTCTTGTTTGCCGACTCTAGAACACGCAACATATAATTGTCCATGTGAGAAGCAATCTGTGTCTAGATCTAAACCACAGAATTCTAAAGATAGGCCCTGAGCTTTGTTGATGGTGATTGCAAATGCAAATCGAATTGTGAATTGCAATCTCTTAAATTGAAATGGTATATCCGTTGGAATCATAGGAATGCGAGGAATGAGAACATCTTCACCTTTGAAAGGTCCTGTCAAGATTGTTGCTTCTACGATGTTGCTCATTAATTGTTTTACTGCAAGCCGCATGCTGTTGCAAAGCTTTGGCTGGTTGATATTTCACAACATGATAATTGGCATGCCGATTTTCAAGTGCAGTATGTGTGGTGGTATCCCTGTCAGATTGAGTATGTCGTGCCGATTAGGTAAAACTTGCGATTTTGGCTTAAATAGCAACGCTCACCTTGCCATATAAGACAAGTGAAAATTTGTGTATGCAATAATTTCGCTAAAATCATTCTGAACATAACGAAAAAAATATATTTCATTGTGTTTGTTTATTATTAAATTAATGTTAACATATCGAAAATATATTTAGTTGGGTTAGGCTAAATTAAATTGCGCTTGTTGTAATAAGGTTAGGTAGGTTTTCAAAGTTTCTCTTGGTACAAAATTATAAATTTTTACATTAACATAATTGAAAAAAATATATCTTAAAACGTATAAGAGAAAATTTTAGAAAGGACTTAATTTTAAATGAGTTCTTGCTAATTGACCAGTTTTACCTAATCGGCACGACAAGTATATATATATATATATATATATATATATATATATATATATATATCATACATAAACATTCAACCTACTCTACACACAACATTACTACACACAGGTACACATTTACCCAGTTATCACATTAGTTCACTAACACAACAGGGAGGCTCCATGACACCCCCATACCTTTCTGCTGGTCTGTCTACCAGCAGGCCAAAAAATACCATACAATTACTTTCCCAAAACTTAGATAGTCTACTACACACTAGGGCCTTACAGGTAAACATAAGAGCACTTAAACCAATAAAATAAAAAAAATGGTATAAACTTAAAAAAAAACACCATCCCCACAAAAAACAAACCGTGACGTCTTAGGACATCTTACTGCAGGTGCGGTGCTCCATAAACTGACATCAGACACACACACACATCTCACTCTCCTCTCCTGACCACTCTGACTGAACAGGAATAATACGTGTCTGGTTTCAGATCAATCCCGGAAACTGACATTACATATGGAGCGTTTTTGTTATACAAAATATTCACCAATACACTACATATTAAAGTTTGTAGTGAGAAACAATGATAATTGACGCTATCTTTAATTAGGTATCCTTGAAGGGACAAGTTTAAAAGATTGCCAGATTTTCTTCTCTTTTTTTTTCTTTTTCCAACCGCCTTTTAGCATTCACTACCTGTGTATGGTTACGAGGGCCAAGTTCGTGGAACAATTGACATATCCAGGTGCCTAATGACCAATGAACCAATTTGTAGCATCCTGTAATGGCTCATATAACATTCAAAAACTTTCAGTAGTGTTACCTCAAATCTCAGAAAAGTTGGCCAAAAAATCTTGAGAATTTTAAATAGAAAATAAATCTCAGTTTTAGGTATTTTTAAGTTTAAAGAGGTGGAAAGTTTCCAGTTTTTCAGAACATTTTCCTTTGCTTTCACATATATTTTTGCTTATTACTCGATCAGCTTCAAATTTTCAACATTTATGTAATGTATCCTGGACTGATGAAGCCACTGTTTGGCGAAACGTTTCCTCAATAAAGATACCCAAGTGTTGCATATGTGTCTAATTTACCAACTCGTCGGTTCTCTGAACCATTCATTCACATTGTACAGGGTCCTGAACGATTCTTTATTAAGATGTCGGAATGCTGTTCTTAGGTTTGCTAGGCACCCATATGCTACAGCAGTTATTTGGTTGATGTGCGCCTCAGGAGATGTTCCTGGTGTTATACTCACCCCAAGATCTTTTTCCTTGATTGAGGTTTGCAGTCTCTGGCCCCCTAGGCTGTACTCCGTCTGCGGTCTTCTTTGCCCTTCCCCAATCTTCATGGCTTTGCACTTGGTGGGGTTGAACTCCAGGAGCCAGTTGCTGGACCAGGCTTGCAGCCTGTCCAGATCCCTTTGTAGTTCTGCCTGGTCCTCGTCCGATTGAATTCTTCTCATCAACTTCACATCATCTGCAAACAGGGACACTTCGGAGTCTATTCCTTCCGCCATGTCGTTCACAAATACCAGAAACAGCACTGGTCCCAGGACTGACCCCTGTGGAACCCCGCTCGTCACCGGCGCCCACTCTGACACCTCGCCACGTACCATGACTCGCTGCTGTCTTCCTGACAGGTATTCCTTGATCCAATGTAGTGCCTTCCCTGTTACCCCTGCCTGGTCCTCCAACTTTTGCACTAATCTCTTGTGTGGAACTGTGTCAAACGCCTTCTTACAATCCAAAAATATGCAATCTACCCACCCCTCTCTCTCTTGCCTAATTGCTGTCACCCTGTCGTAGAACTCCAGTAGGTTTGTGACACAGGATTTCCCGTCCCTGAAACCGTGTTGGCCGTCGTTGATAAGCTCATTTCTTTCTAGGTGCTCAACCACTCTTCTCCTGCCTATCTTCTCCATGACCTTGCATACTATACATGTCAGTGACACTGGTCTGTAGTTTAGTGCTACGTTCCTGTCTCCTTTTTTAAAAATTGGAACTACATTTGCTGTCTTCCAAACCTCAGGTAGTTGTCCTGTTTCGATAGGGATACACATAGCTCCTCTGCTCCCTCTCTCAGGACCCATGGAGAGATGTTATCTGGCCCCATCGCCTTTGAGGTATCTAGCTCGCTTAGTAGCCTCTACACTTCCTCCTCATTTTTGTGTATTGTGTGTGTGTGTGTGTGTGTGTGTGTGTGGAACTATATGTGTGTGGATTTATTGTGTGAAAAGTAGTGGTGAAATTGTGTTATGGTGTATGAGTGTGTGTGTGTGTGTGTGTGTGTGTATGTGTGTGTGTGTGTGTGTGTGTGTGTACTCACCTAATTGTACTCACCTAATTGTGGTTGCAGGCGTCGAGACTCAGCTCCTGGCCCCGCCTCTTTGCTGTCCGCTACTGGGTCTCTGCTCTCCCTGCTCCATGAGCTTTATCATACCTCGTCTTATAACTATGTATGGTTCCCGCCTCCACTATATCGTTCGCTAGACTATTCCACTTCCTAACTACTCTATGGCTGAAGAGGTGCTTCCTAACATCGTGTGTGTGTGTGTGTGTGTATGTGTGTGTGTGTGTGTGTGTGTGTGTGTGTGTGTGTGTGTGTGTGTGTGTCCTTGCGAGTGCATTACGGGGAAAGGGGCTGGGCTTTTGAGTTATGGGAATAACTTTTTAGGGGATTGCTTATGATTGCTGCTCGTGGCTCAGGGATATTATCTTTGGTCACAATCATATAATTAAGATATGAACCTGGTTCAGATTAGGTGGAAACAAACGCAAAATGCATTACACCTGTTAACTCCCTTCACCTAACAACCAAAGGGACCGTGTCTGTGTGGTAGTCGTCTGTAGTGGGTCACGTCTAGGAAGGATAGGTACACTTTAAACACAGTTTAACTTTGAAATGAAATTAGAAACCAACTCTTATCCTTTAAATTCCTCTGCACGAACAAAAATATCGCACCCAATTTGCCATTTGTCAGTTTTATTGTCATTATTTTACTGAAGGAATATTGCACCTTTATAGTGCTATGCATCGCTGACGCCAGTATATAAGCAGTTAATGGTAATATTAAAGCATGCCGTTGACGTTAAAACAGGAATAAAGGTTGCTCACTGCAAATGGAACACTTGCAAATGCAACACAAAGAACTGATGTTCGAGAACTCAACTCTCATTGTACCCACAATCCTCGTTTGTCCTCGACTCTCTTCATTATACCCACAATCCTCGTTTGTCCTTGACTCTTCATTATACCCACAGTTTTCGTTTGTTCTCGACTATCATCATTATACCCACAACCCTGATTGTACTCAACTCCCATCATTATATACACAAGCCTTTTTGTGCCTTCAACTCTCATGATGATATACAATGTCGTGATATGTTCACTTGTATATTGTTGTGTCGTCTTGTCTCCAGTCATATCCGTCTTCGTCCTCATTTATTATGATGGCGTCAACTGTTTTATTGTATCCACGTGTGTCGTTTTTTCGTCACCTTTTATGACAATACACACACACACACACACACACACACACACCATGCCCAGGTGGCATGGTGGCTAGCGCTCTTGCTTCACGCACGGAGGGCCCGGGTTCAATTCCCGGCGGGGCCGAAACATTTCGAAGTGTTTCGTTACACACACACACACACACATACATACAACAGGCCTAGTGTTTAATCGACATGTGCCTAGGACAAAATGGTAACTAACATCTCCCAGACATCGTAACACTCATGGAGACAAAGGTCACGAAGATAACACGCGTGATATTCCCGCCTGGCTAGCAGGTCCTGAGGATTCGACAAAAGGAACAGAATGGAAGGAAGAGTTGCATTGCTCATCCAGAACCAGTGAAGTTTTGAGAAGGGAGGAATGAACAGAGGAGAAGCCGATAACTAGATAATAGGAACATTTCAGACCGGGGGTCACACGGTAGTGATAGCTGTGATGTACAATCCGCCACTGAAGAACAAAAGGCCATGACAAAAGTACGATGAGAGCAACAGAGCAATACTGGATACGGTAACTGAGGTGGCCAGAACGGTCCACATGGTTAGGGCAAAGTAACTTGTCACTGGGAATTTCAACCACAAGGAGATTGATAGGAAAAACGTGCAGCTACATGGGGGCCCAGAAACATGGAGAGCTAAGATGCTGGAGGCGGCGCTAGAAAACTTCATGCAACAACATGTTTGGAACACATTCAGAGAAAGAGGAGGGATGAATGAGCAAGGCTTTACCTCGTATTCACCTTGAGCAGTTTCGACAGAGGGGATATTACATACGAAAGTCATCTTGACGATAGTGACCAAGAGGTCATGACTTTCGAATACCTTGCTGAGTTGACAGTGGAGGGCGAAGAAACATGGGAAGGAAGGGAGAAGCCAAACTTCAATAAAGGGGACTACACAGGCATCAGGCAATTTCTATTAGAGGTGCTGTAGGGAACATAACTAGAGGGAAAAAACAGTAAACAAAATGATGGAACACGTGACCACAAAGTGAAGAGAGACAGAGAAGTTCGTACCACGGGGCAACAGAAACAATATGAAGAAGAGAGTGAGCCCATAGTTTATCCGAAGGTGTATAGAAGCCAAAGCCAAGTGTGATAGAGTACGGCAAAAATATGGAATTAAAGGACTCAGGAAAGCAAGGAGTTGAGCTGAAGAGTCAGAAACGAATATGCATGAAAAGCCAAATCTGACTGAAAGTTGTTATACAGCCACATCAGGAGGAAAACAAGTCAGGGACCATGCAATCAGGATGAGGAAAGAGGACGGGAGCTCACAAGAAATGACCAAGAGGTATGTGAAGAGCTCAGCATTAGATTTAGGGAGGTATTATCAGAGGACACAGAAAGGCTTCCAGTAAACCGAGACAGTAGGGTACACCAGCAAGTGTTAAACACACTGCACATTACCGAGAAGAAGGTGAAGAAACTGCTAGGTGAACCAGATACCTCGAAGGCAGTGGACTCAGATAACATCTAATCATTTTCTTAACTATTTGTGGTTGCAGGGGTTGAAACATAGCTACTGGCCCTTCCTCTTCCCTGATCGCTACTAAGTCCACAACCTGTTTCATAAGCTTTATCGTACCTCTTCTTAAAGCTATGTATGGATCCTGCCTACACTACACCACTTTCCAGACTGTTCCACTTCCTGACAACTCTTTGTCTAAATATATACTTCCTAACATCCCTGTGACTCATCTGAGTTTTAAACTTCCAACTGTGACCCCTTGTTGCTGTGTCCCATCTCTGAAACGTTCTGTTCCTATGCACCTTGCCTATTCCTCTCAGAATTTTATAGGTCGTTTTCATGTCCCCCCTATCTTTCCTGTCCTCCAGTGTTGTCAGGTTGATTTCCCTTAACCTCTCCTCGTAGGACATGCCCCTCAGCTCCGGGTTTATTCTTGTTGCAAACCTTTGCACTTTATTTAATTTATTGATGTGTTTGACCAGGTATGTGTTCCATACTGGTGCTGCATACTCGAATATGGGCGTGACGTACACGGTGTCAGTATCGTTAATCCCTCCTTACTTAGATGTTGAAACGCTATTCTTAGGTTTGCCAAGCATCCATATGCAGCAGCAGTTATTTGGTTGATGTGCATCTCAGATGTGTTCAGTATGATGCTCACTCCATGATCCTTTTCGTTGAGTGATTTTCGCAGCCTTTGACCTCTGAGGCTGTACTCTGACTGCGGTCTTCTTTTTCTTTTCCAAATCCTTATAACTTTGCACTTGCTGGGGTTAAACTCGAGCAACCATTTGTCGGACCAGGCTTGCAGTCTGTCCAGATCCACTTAAAGGCGTACCTGATCGTCGTCCGCTTGTATTCACCTCATTAGCTTCACATCGTCTGTGAACATGGACACCTCCGAATCTATCCCTTCCGTCTTGTCATTCACATATTCAAGAAACTGCAGCGGACCTAGGACTTGTGTAACCCCGCTCGGCATATGCACCCACTCTGACACCTCGTCCCGTGCTAACACACATTGTTTCCTTCCTGGCACGTATTTCCTGATCCATTGCAGGACTTCTCGTCCTATTCCTGCTTGCTTCTCTAGCTTTTAAATCCATCTCTTGTGTGGTACTGTGTAGAAAGCCTTCATGCAGTCCAAGAAGATTCAGTCTTCCCATCCCTCTCTCTCTCCTGTCTTTCTTTTGTTACCTTGTCGTAGAACTCCAATAGGTTTGTGACGCAGGATTTTCCTACCCTGAAGCCGTTCTGTTTGTCATGTTTGAGCCCATTCCTTTCGAGGTGCTTTACAATTCTTCTCCTTATAATCTTCTCCGTAACTTTACATAATATTCATGTCAACGACACTGGTCTGTAATGTGTCCTGTGAGAGGGAGCATAGGCAATGTGCGGCAAACAACAATCATCGACAAATTTATGGAAACAGGATATATGCCAGAGGTGTGGAAGACAAAAGAAGTCCCAATTTTTAAGAAAGGAGAGAGAGACGCAGAATTAAACTACATGCTATTGTTACTGACATGTACAGTAAGCAAAATCAAGGAGAAGATTAGCAGAAGAGTGGTGGAGGACCTAGAGAGGAATGGGCTCATTCATGACAACCAGCACGGATTCAGGGATGGGAAATCCTGTATCACAAACCTAATAGAATTCTACGACAACGTAACAAAAGTAAAAACGGAAAGATTGGGATGGATAGATTTCATTTTCTCGGACTGTAAGATTACTAAAGACTGATACAATAACTAGAGGAGTAGGCAGGAAAAGCACGGTAACGAGACAGGAATACCTAACAGGAAGGAAACAACAAGTGATAGTACGTGACGAGGTGTCAGAGTGATCGCATGTATCGGTGTGAGGAATTAAGGCAGTGTGCGCCTGTGACGAACGGGGTCCCACAAGTGTCAGTCCTAGGACCAGTGCTATTTTTGGAATATGTGAATGACATGACGGAAGGGATAGACTCAGAGGTGTCAATGTTCGTAGATGATGTGAAGTTAGTGAGGAGAATTAAATCAGATGAGGATCAGGCAGGACTACAAAGAGACCTGGACAGGCTGTACACGTGGTCCAGCAACTGGCTTCTCGAGTTTAACCCCGCTAAATGCAAAGTCATGAAGATCGGGGAAGGACAAAGAAGACCGCAGACAGAGTATAGGATAGGTGGCCTAAGACTGCAAACCTCACTCAAGGAGAAAGATCTTGGGATGAGTATAACACCGAGCACGCCTCCGGAAGCACATATCAACCAGATAACTGGTGCAGCATATGGGCGCCTGGCAAACCTGAGAATAGCGATCCGATACCTTAGTAAGGAATCGTTCAAGACACTGTACACTGTGTACGTCAGGCCCATATTGGAGTATGCAGCACCAGTTTGGAAACCACACCTGGTCAAGCACGTCAAGAAATTAAAGAAAGTGCAAAGGTTTGCAACAAGACTAGTCCCAGAGCTTAGGGGATTGTCATTTGAAGAAAGGTTAAGGGAAATCGGCCTGATGACACTGGAGGACAGGAGGGTTAGCGGAGACATGATACCGATATACAAAATAAATACTGAAAGGAATAGATAAGGTGGACAGAGACAGGATGTTCCCGAGATTCGTGATTACGAATATGTGAGTACACTCACACACACACTCACACACACAGTAAGACACGAGAGAGAAAGGAGGGTAGATTGCGTTTTCTTGGACTGTAAGATGGCGTTTGACATACACACAAGAGATTAGTGTAAAAGCTGGAGGACCAGGCAGGGATAACAGGGAAGGCACTACAATGGATCAGGAAATACCTCTCAGGAAGACAACAGCGAGTCATGGTACTTTGTGAGGTGTCAGAGTGGGCGCCTGTAACGAGCGGAGTGACACAGGGATCTGTCCTGGGACCGGTGCTGTTTCTTGTATTTGTGAACGATATGAAGGAAGGAATAGACTACAAAGTGTCCCTGTTTGCAGATGATGTGAAGTTGATTAGAAGAATTCAATCGAATGAGGACAAGGAAGGCTGCAGGCCTTTTCCAGCAACTGGCTCCTGGAGTTCAACCCCACCAAGTGCAAAGTCATGAAGATTGGGGAAGGGTAAAGAAGGCCACAGACGGAGTACAGTCTAGGGGGCCAGAGTCAATGAACCTCACTCAAGTAAAAGGATCGTGGGGTGAGTATAACTCCGGGCACATCTCCTGAGGCACACATCAACCAAATAACTGCTGCAGCATACAACAGCCTGAGCAAACCTGAGAACAGCTTTAGACCATGTACACTGTGTACATGAGGCCCATGTTGGAGTATGCAGCACCAGTTTGGAACTCACACCTAGCCAAGCATTTAAGGAAACTAGAGAAAGTGCAAAGGTTTGCAACAAGACTAGTTCCGGAGCTAAGGGGTATGTCCTACGAGGAGAGGTTAAGGGAAATCAATCTGACGACACTGGACGATAGGAGAAATAGGTGGGATATGATAACGACATATAAAATGCTGAGAGGAAGAGACAAGGTGGACAGAGACAGAATGTTTCAGAGATGGGACACAGCATCAAGGGGTCACAGTTGGAAGTTGAAGACTCAGATGAACCACAGGGATGATAGGAAGTATTTCTTCAGTCACAGAGTTGTCAGGAAGTGGAATAGTCTGGGAAGTGATGTAGTAGATTCAGGATCTATACATCTCTTTAAGGAGAGGTATGATAAAGGTCACGGAGCTGGTAGAGTGACCGATTAGCAGCCAGTGAAAAGTCGGGGCCAGGAGCTGAGACTCGACCCCTGCAACCACAACTTGGTGAGTACACACACACACACACACACACACACACACACACACACACATCTGGAGCTGAACAGGATAATCAACGCCAGACAACATGGATTCAGGGAAGGCAAATCCTGTGTAACAAACCTCCTGGAGTTCTATGATAAAGTAACAGAGGTAAGGGTGGGTTGATTGCATTTTCTTGGACTGCAGGAAGGCCTTCGACACAGTTCCTCATATGAGATTAGTAAAGAAGTTGGAAGACCAAGCGTATACAACAGGAAGGGCACTGGAATGGATCAGGGAATACCTCACAAGGAGGCAACAACGGGCCATGGTGCGTGATGAGGTATCACAGTAGGCGCCTGTGACGAGCGGTGTACCGCAGGGGTCAGTCCTAGGACCAGTGCTATTCTTGGTATATGTGAATGACATGACGGACGGGATAGACTCAGAAGTGTCTCTGTTCGCAGATGATGTGAAATTAATGAGCAGAATCACATCAGATGAGGATCAAGCAGGACTTCAAAGAGACCTCGACAAGTTTGATATCTGGTCTAGCAACTGGCTTCTCGAATTTCATCCCATCAAATGCAAAGTCATGAAGATCGGAGAAGGGCAAAGAAGACCGCTGACAGAGTACAGGCTAGGTGGACAAAAGCTACAAACCTCATCAACGGAGAAAGACCTTGGGGTGAGTATAACGCCAAGCACGTCTCCGGAAACACACATCAACCAGATAACTGCGGCAGCATATGGGCGACTGGCAAACCTAAGAATAGCGTTCCGTTACCTTAACAAGGAATCGTTCAAGACACTGTACACCGTGTACGTCAGGCCCATACTAGAGTAAGCAACACAAGTCTGGAACCCACACCTGGTCAAGCACGTCAAGAAATTAGAGAAAGTGCAAAGGTTTGCGACAAGGCTAGTTCCACAACTCAGGGGACTGTCCTATGAAGAAAGGTTGAGGGAAATAGGACTAACAACATTGGAGGACAGAAGGGTTAGAGTAGACATTGCAACGACATACAAAATACTTCGGGGAATCGACAAAGTTGATAGTGACAGGATGTTCCAGAGAGGGAACACAGAAATAAGGGCGCACAACTTTAAGCTGAAGACTCAGATGAGTCAAAGGGATGTTAGGAAGCATTTCTTCAGCCATAGAGTAGTCAGGAAGTGGATTAGTCTAGCGAACGATATAGTGAAGGCGGGAACCATACATAGTTTTAAGACAAGGTATGATAAAGCTCATGAAACACGGAGAGCAGTGGTAGTGGACAGCAAAGAGGCGGGACCAGGAGCTGAGTCTCGACTCCTGCAACCACAATTAGGTGAGTACAATTAGGTGAGTACACACACACACACACACACACACACTCACACACACACACTCACACACACACACACACACACACAGGACCAGGCAGGGATAACAGGGAAGGCACTACAATGGATCAGGGAATACCTGTCAGGAAGACAACAGCGAGTCATGGTACGTGGCGAGGTGTTAGAGTGGGCGCCGGTGACGAGTGGGGTTCCACAGGGGTCAGTCTTAGGACCGGTGTTGTTTCTGGTATTTGTGAACGACATGACGGAATGAATAGACTCCAAAGTGTCTCTGTTTGCAGATGATGTGAAGTTGATGAGAAGAATTCAATCGGACGAGGACCAGGCATAACTACAAAGGGATCTAGACAGGCTGCAAGCCTGGTCCAGCAATTGGCTTCTGGAGTTCAACCCCACTAAGTGCAAAGTCATGAAGATTGGGAAAGGGCAAAGAAGACCGCAGATGGAGTACAGTCTAGGGGGCCAGAGACTACAAACCTCAACCAAGGAAAAAGATATTGGGGTGAGTATAACACCAGGCACATCTCCTGAGGCGCACATCAACCAAATAACTGCTGCAGCATACGGGCGTCTAGCAAACCTAAGAACAGCATTCCAACATCTTAATAAATAGTCGTTCAGGACCCTGTACACTGTGTACGTTAGGCCCATACTAGAGTATACAGCACCGGTTTGGAACCCACATCTAGCAAAGCACGTAAAGAAGCTAGAGAAAGTGCAAAGGTTTGCAACAAGACTAGTCCTGGAGCTAAGGGGTATGTCGTATGAAGAGAGGTTAAGGGAAATCTACCTGACGACACTGGAGGACAGGAGAGATAGGGGGGACATGATAATGACATATAAGATACTGAGAGGAATTTACAAGGTGGACAGAGACAGAATGTTCCAGAGATGGGACACAGCAACAAGGGGACACAGTTGGAAATTGAAGACTCAAATGAATCACAGGGATGTTAGAAAGTATTTCTTCAGTCACAGAGTTGTCAGGAAGTGGAATAGTTTGGGAAGCGATGTAGTGGAGGCAGGTTCCATACATAGCTTTAAGAAGAGGTATGATAAAGCTCATGGAGCAGGGAGAGAAGGGACCCAGTAGCGGTCAGTGAAGAGGCGGGGCCAGGAGCTGAGTCTCGACCCCCTGCATCTACAATTAGGTGAGTACAATTAGGTGAATACACACACACTCCGTGTGCGCAAGTCACAACTTCAGTACTCCACAAAAATAAGTGTTTTTGAGGGCTACCCAAGGGTACTGCAGGGGTCATTAAGTGTGTCAGCGTAGTGAACAATCCTTGAAGGGAGGGGCGAGCCTTTTTCAAGTGATTAGGAAAATTATGGAAAAACAAAAATTAATACTAAAAAATAGTGCATTATTCTGGCAACATTTTGGTGTAATCAACTTGTTTATATCATATTTCTAAGTATGTTTTTTCCTTAAATGTATTTTTTTTGTTCTTGCTGTCATAAATAATACATGTTGGCAATTAGTGTTTTTTTTATCTCTCAAAAAATTACAATTTTTTATGATTGTCTCATTAAAAAAACACTACATAGCAACATCTCTGACGCCTCCATTCAAGTGCAGGGACTCATGCCACCTCAGTGGCCTCTGGGGTCTCAACAAGTGTTCATGTGTGCAACATACTGAGATTTAGCGCGCCGTATCCATAGAGTTTTACAGAAAAAAATATATATTAATAACTCGGAAATAAATTATTGACATTGTGTGCAATGTTTTGCGAAAAGTATTAATATGATTGGCATGATTTTTGCACACATTATTGAGTAATGATGGCTCTACAAACACCCATGGAGGATTTCGGATATCTTTTACAGGTTTGTTTTTATTGATTTTTTTCCCCACAAAAAAAAATCAAAACCAAAATCACTAACTTCAATATTTTTTATAATGGAATCTACTGACATTTTTGCTAAAAATCGATTGGGTTAACAATTATATAGCCTTTATCTTTCATCTGATGTTAACTAGAGCATTGTACCCCTAAAATTTGGCACAATATATTTTTTCTAACTTAAAGGCAAAAAATCATAACAAAGATAGTGTATAGGTTTTTAAAATCCGTATAAATCAAAAAGTGTGAATTCATTTGCCCCTCCCTGAAGCGATTTACAAGTTGCCCTGAGCCACACAAGTGTGGTGAGAGCCACAATTTTACAAGTGAACTAGAAAGTGATATCTGGTGGCAAAGTCAGAGTGGGCAGGCCTAGTGTGCTCCAGGCGACGTTGCCAAATGTGTCACCCAAGATAATAAAGTGAAATAAATACAGTGAATAGGTTATATTATATATTGACAAGAAACGAAAGTGGATATACGCCAGGACATCACATCGAGTTGGACAATCTACAGGCTGCTACAGGCTGCATCGCAAGTATCTCACCTATGCGTGGTTTTCGAAGAGTCGGGTGCAAGTTCCAATTAACTAACCACCAATCTGTTTGTGAATGGTCAAACTCTCCTAATACGATATGGAATAGGATATCAAGTACTCGGTAATGAATAGCAATTGGTAATTTCTAGTAGAACAGGGCGAGCAGACAGGTGAAGCATAGAATACATTAACTGGTAGGCAGGTGTGGGTAGGTCAGGTGTGAGTCAGGTCAGGTCAGGTAGAGGAGCACTGTAGACTGTCAATTGCAGACTCCACATACATACTCATACACCATAACACAATTTCACCACTACTTTTCACACACTTAATAAACCCACACTCATATAGTTCTACGCACACACGAACACACACACACACAGCCTAGTGTCTAATCGACATGTGCTTAGGACAAAATGGTAACTAACTAACACACATGCAGACCTACACACACAGACCCACACACACACTTTCCCCCTGTTCCCTCCCACACTCCCTTCCCTGATCTCCCCCTATTTCACCCTCCTCCTTCTTCCCCTTTCCCTCTCCCATTCTCTCTCCCCCTCTGCTTCTCCCTCCTCCTCTCTCTTCTCATATTCCCCCCTCTTTCCCCCTCCCTACCTCTCTTCCATTTTCCCACTGTCTCCAGTTTCTCCTCTCCCTACCTCCACCCTCTCCCAATCAAGGACTGCAGGAGGCCAAGAGAAGAATACGACGACAACAACAGAGCAATGGTAGACACACTAGCCGAGGTGGCCAGAAGAGGTCACATGTGGAGAGCAAAGTTACTAGTTAAGGGTGATTTCAATCACAAGGAGATTGATTGGGAAAACCTTCAGCCCCATGGATGTCCCGAATCATGGAGAGCCAAGAAGATGGAGGGGGTACTGGAAAACCTCATGCATCAACTTGTTAGAACCACTACCAGAGAGAGAGAGGTGAGGACGATCCAACAAGATCAAGTATTCACCTTGAGTAGTTCGGACATCGAGGATATCATTTACGAAAGGCCCCTTGGTGCTAGTGATCATGTGGTTCTGTGTTTTGATTATATAGTTGAGCTACAAGTGGAGAGGGGAGGAGGAATAGGACGGGGAAAAACGAAATTACAAAACGGGGGACTACACAGGCATGAGGAACTTCCTACACGACGCTAAGTGGGAGAGAGAATTGGCTGGAAAAACTAGTAAAAGAACTGATGGACAATGTGACAACAAAATGCAGGTAGGCAGAGGAGAGGTTTGTTCCCAAGGGAAACAGAAATAATGGGAAGACCAGAACGAGTCCTTGGTTCACTCAAAGGTGTAGGGAGGCAAAAACTAAGTGCACTAGAGAATAGAAAACGTACAGAAGACAAAGGACCCAGAAAAATAAAGAGATTAGCCAAAGAGCCAGAAACAAATATGCACAGGTAAGCAGGGAGGCTCAGCGACAATGCGAAAATGTCATAGCATCAAAAGTCAAGTCTGACCCGAAGCTGTTGTATAGCCACATCAGGAGGAAAACAACAGTCAAAGACCAGGTAATCAGGCTGAGGAAGGAAGGTGGAGAGTTCACAAGAAACGACCAAGAGGTATATGAGGAGCTCAACATGAGATTTAAAGAAGTCTTTACAGAGGAGACAGGAAGGACTCCAGGAATTCAGAATAGGGAGGTGCACCAACAAGTGCTGGATGAAATACACAACTTGATACCTCGAAGGCGGTAGAACCAGACATCTCACCGTGGGTCCTAAGAGAGGGAGTAGAGATGTTGAGTGTGCCACTAACAAAAATCTTCAACACATCCATTGAAACTGGGCAACTACCTGAGGTGTGGAAGATGGCAAATGTAGTTCCAATTTTTAAGAAAGGAGACAGACACGAGGCATTAAACTACAGACCTGTGTCACTGACTTGTATAGTAAGCAAAGTCATGGAGATCATTAGGAGGAGAGTGGTGGAGCACCTAGAAAGACACAAGCTTATAAACGACAACCAGCACGGTTTCAGGGAAGGAAAATCCTGTGTCTCAAACCTACTGAGTTTTATGACACGGTAACAGAAGTAAGACAGGAGAGAGAGGGGTGGATAGACTGCATTTTCTTGAACTGCAAGAAGGCATTCGACACAGTTCCTCACAAGAGGTTAATGCAAAAGCTAGAGGATCAGGCACACGTAACAGGAAAGGCACTGCAATGGATCAAAGAATATCTGACAGGGAGGCAACAACAAGTCACTGTACGTGCCGAAATGTCAGAGTGGGCACCTGTGACGAGCGGGGTTACACAGGGGTCAGTCCTAGGACCTGTGCTGTTTTATTCATATGTGAATGACATAACGGAAGGGATAGACTCAGAAGTGTTCCTTATTGCAGATGATGTGAAGTTAATGAGAAGAATTAAATCGGTCGAGGATCAGGCAGGACTACAAAGAGACTTGGACAGGCTACAAGCCTGGTCCAGTAACTGACTTTTTGAATTTAACCCTGCCAAACGCAAAGTCATGAAGATCGGGGAAGGGCAAAGAACACCGCAGACAGAGTATAGTCTAGGTGGCCAAAGACTGCAAACCTCACTCAAGAAAAAAGTTCTTTGGGTGAGTATAATACAGAGCACATCTCCTGAGGTATTCATCAATCATATAACTGCTGCAGCATACGGGCGTCTGGCAAACCTAAGAATAGCGTTCCGATACCTCACTAAGGAATCGTTAAAGACTCTGTACACCATGTACGTCAGACCCATACTGGAGTATGCAGCACCAGTTTGGAACCCACACCTGGTCAAGCCCGCCAAGAAATTTGAGAAAGTGCAAAGGTTTACCACAAGACTAGTTTCAGAGCTAAGGGAATTGTCCTTCGAAGGAAGTTTAAGGGAAATCGGCCTGACGAAACTGGAGGACAAGAGGGTTAGGGGAGACATGATAACGACATATAAAATACTGCGAGGAATAGATAAGGTAGACAGAGGCAGAATGTTCCAGAGATGGGACACAGCAACAAGGGGTCACAATTGGAAGTTGAAGACTCCTATGAGTCATAGGGATGTTAGGAAGTATTTTTTCAGAGTTGTCAGGAAGTGGAATAGCCTAGAAAGTGACTTAGTGGAGGCAGAAACCATACATAGTTTTAAGACGAGGTTTGATAAAGCTAATGGAGCAGGGAGAGAGAGGACCTAGTAGCAATCAGTGAAGAGGCGGGGCCATGAGCTATGACTCAACCCCTGCAACCACAAATAAGTGAGTACAAATAGGTGAGTACACACACGAGTGTCTCTCTCTCTTTCCCAAGTCATCTTGTCCCACACATTTCTCTCGTATTATAGCCTTTAATACTGCCCTCCTGTGTCTTCATGTTTCCTTGTGTGTCTTTGCCTATAATGATGTCACATATTTTTTGCCTGTCTACTCATGTGTCCTCCTGAGAACTTACCTCTTGTAATGACACACTGTCTCTTCATGTTTCCTCATGGATCCTCATACCTCGTCTGATGTTTCCTCTTGTGTTTCTTAATGACACGCATTGTCCTATTTTGTCTTATGTATCCTTGTATGCTCTCCTCTCTCTTGAGGACACACTTTCCTATTGTGTCCATATATTTCTTCTTGTGATATTGTTTCTTATGTCTCGTGTCTTCATGTTTCTTCTTGTGATATTGTTTCTCATGTCTAGTGTCCTCAAGTTTCTTCCTGTGTTATTGTTTCTTGTGTCTCGTGTCTTCATGTTTATTCTTGTGTTCCTGCTTCTCATGTCTTGTTTCTTCTTGTGTTCTTGCCTCTCATGTCTCGTGTCTTCATGTTTCTTCTTGTGATATTGTTTCTTATATCTCTTGTCTTCATGTTTCTTCTTGTTCTATTGTTTCTCATGTCCTCATGTTTCTTCTTGTTCTATTGTTTCTTATGTCTCGTGTCCTCATGTTTCTTCTTGTGATATTGTGTTTTATGTCTCGTGTCCTCATGTTTCTTATCGTTCTATTGTTTCTCATGTCTCGTGTCTTCATGTTTCTTCCTGTGTTCCTGCTTCTCATGTCTCGTGTCTTCATGTTTCTTCTTGTGTTCCTGCTTCTCATGTCTCGTGTCTTCATGTTTCTTCTTGTGTTGTTGGCTCCTACGATGACACTTACTCTCTTGTTAGTTCTTTCTGTTTCGCTGTATATACTCAGATGTTTATTTCCCTCCTTCAGATTATTTCTTTCATTTATAATATACATCTAATTCATTCAGCATATATTCCGTTCTTTCTTACTGAGCAAATCATAAACATTTTACTTTCCGTGTTCTGGGAAAATCCTAAATTACTTGTATCACACGTTATTCCTACCTCTCTTTTTCCTGGCTTCACTAACTTGTGTCTCTTCCCTCGGAGGTTATTATGTGAGGTAGGTAGAGTGTATGAGCAAAGTACAATGGAACCTCACTTCCTTCTCTCCCTCCCTTCAGAGACCATTGTCTGAAGTATGAAGAGTTTATGAAAGTTCTCAGTAAAATGGAGCAGGTAAATATGTCTCCAGTCTCGCTTTGTTATGGATGGACGTGTTTGAGAATTGCATTTGTTGGAGAAACTGCATTGTGCTGACAACGATTTACAATGTAAGAACCAGTTGTGAGCATTGTCACTCTACATCAGATGCCCAGAAAAAAAAGACCTTTAAACAGGAACTGAAAAACCACAAGCATCTTTTCAGACTATTCTTCAACTTTTTTATTATTTTCTTCCATTTTATGGAGATCTTCTGTTGCAAAGTACTAAAGCCTTTATGATAACCTAAATTACTGTTACATACTTTTTATCGTATTCATAGTGGGCCCCGGTGGGCTGGTGGCTAAACCTCTCGCTTCACACACGGAGGGCCCGGGTTCGATTCCAGGATTGGGTGGAAACATTTCGAATGCGTTTCCTTACATCTGTTGTCCTGTTCACCTAGCAGAAAATAGGTACCTGAGTGTTGGTCGACTGGTGTGGGTCGCATCCTGGGGGACAACATTGAGGACCCCAATGGAAATAAGACAGACTGCCCTCGATGACACACTGATTTTCTTGGGTTATCCTGGGTAGCTAACCCTTCGGGGTTAAAAATCCGAACAAAATCTTATCTTATCAATACAAAAGGAGAAAATAAATTGATGTAGTTGTGTACACTTCTTTGATGCTTCTGTTTCTTGTAGCGACGTACAAGGATTGATTCTTCAATACAATCGTTCTTCTTAGAACATAAGAAAGGATAACTGCAGCAGGCCTACCTGTTCGATCCTAGACAGGTCCAAGTCATACTCACCTACATCCACTCATGTACTTGTCTAACCAATTTTTAAAGCTACACAAGGTTTCAGCGTCATTGACGCTACTCGGGAGTTCCACATTACTTTTTCGCTCTATTGTATGGTTAGAATTTGTCGTATACCCTGATACAGTTTTAATTTCCTCAAGTTTTCCATATGTGAGTAGATGAAATTTCTTTTCATTGAACTTCATATTGTTTTGAGTGGCCCATTTGAAGATCTAGTTGATGTCCGCTTGGAGTCTTGCGGTGTCTTCGATGGACGTCACTGCCATGGCTATTTGAGTGTCATCCGCAAAGAAAGACACGGAGCTATGGCTTACATCACTGTCTATGTCAGATATAAGGATGAGGAATAGAATGGGAGCGAGTACTGTGCCTTGTGGAACAGAGCTTTTCACCGTAGCTGCCTCCGACTTTACTCTGTTCACTATTACTCTTTGTGTTCTATTTGTCGGGAAGTTATAGATCCAACTTTTTCTGTTATTTCTTTATCACGCATTTTGTGCGCTATTACACCATGGTCACACTTATCGAAAGCTTTTGGAAAGTCTGTAAATACTAATCTGTATTTTGTTTATCATCTACAGCATCCAGGACCTTGTCAAAGTGGTCCAGTAGCTGAGACAGGCAAGACAGATCTGCTCTAAACCCGTGTTGCCCTGGGTTGTGTTATTGATGGGTATCTAGGTGGTTGGCGATCTTGCTTCTTAGAACCCTTTCAAAGATTTTTATGATATTGGATGTTAGTGCTATCGGTCTGTAGTTCTTTGCAACTGCTTTACTGCCACCCTTGTGGAGTGGGGCTAAGTCTGTTGTTTTTAGTGAGTGTGGGATGACCCCTGTGTCCATGCTCCCTCTCCATAGAATGCTGAAGGCACGAGACAGGGGCTTCTTGCAGTTTTTAATGAACACGGAGTTCCATGAGTCTGGGCCTAGGGCAGAGTGCATGAGCATGTCATTTATTACCTTTTCAAAGTCTTGATGTGTTTGGATAATATCCGAGGTTTTTGAGATGACTAAATTTTGGGTCTTTGTAACGGCTCGCTGAACACTGAGTCGTATTGGGACTTTAGTATCTCACTCATTTCTTGGCTGCCATCTGTGTTGAAGAATAATTATTCTATAGAATATTTATTATAACCTGAGGACTCTTGTTATTTATACTTCTTGATGGGAAGACGTGAATTCTTTTCGCTATATTTCGAACACTTTTGCAGTGTTGTCTTGGTCTTAGATTACTGCTAACCAGAACACCTAAACCTAAACACCTATACCGTGAACAACAAAAGGCCCAACACTCACCCCTGTGGAACAATGCTTGTGACATGTCCCAGTTCTGATTTCTCCCCATTTATGCAAACTCTCAGTTGCCTATCTGTCAACCACGCCTCTATTCAAGCAAAAAATAACTTTCCATTCCATGTGCCTCTACTTTCCTCATCAATCCCCTCTGTGGAACACTATCAAAAGCCTTAGTGAACTCCATATACCCAATACCATATTCTTTATCATGATCTGCCTTCTCAAATACCTTTCGGAAAGTTAGTAAATTCGTGAGGCAGGAACGCCCCTTTATGAAACTGTGATGAGATTCATTGACCAATTTAGGATTTTCAAGGTCGCTTCGAAAATTGATTCCATCAATTTTCCCACAAAGAAGGTTAGGCTAATTGATCTATAATTCGAAGCTAAGGATCTGTCTCCTTTGAAAACAGGTATCACATTTACCATTTTCCACTTATCTGGCCCTATATCATTCTATAGTGATATGTTCAGAAGACTAGCCAATGGTTTGCTAAATTCCTCCTTACATAAATTTATAACCGTTGAGAATAATTCATCAGGGCTCGGGGGATTTGCTAGGTTTCAGTCTGTATTTGTGTGAGACCCATGTCACTAGTGACTTTGATCATTCACAACTTATTTTCGTCCTGATTAAATCATTTTTTTTTTTTTTTTGTAATCTCTATAGTATATTCCTTCGTAAAATCTTAGAGGAAATAAGTGTTTAAGATCGTATACTAATTATTTCTGTCACATTGTCATTGAGCTCATCTGACCAACTCTTAACCTGGCCACATCTAGTCTCCGATATACCTGAAAATTAACTTTTAGGTTAATTTTCGCGTCCCTGTTCACTGGTTGAACTGATCGACCATTATTTTCTTTGGAATGTTTAATATAATATAATAAATAGAAGTCTCTTTGTCTTATGAAGAAGTCAAGTGAAATAATACATTTTTTTCTAACCCATTTCTCCTTCCAATAATCTAACAATAAGCCAGTTCATAAAGGATGTTGCCTTGAGGGAGGGATATTAATAAATCTACGGTAAACCTCCTGGGCCGAGGTAAGGCGCTCAGTTGGGTTAGAGTGGTTGCCTCTGATGGAATATGATACAGTATTACCTCCGATTATTTTTGTTAGAGATCTTGGTATTCGAGAAGGTAGAGCGTCGGACCGTCAATTTGCGGACAACGGTTCGAGCCCCTGATCCACCCTTCCTTTATATATATATATATATATATATATATATATATATATATATATATATATATATATATATGTCGTGCCGATTAGGTAAAACTGGTCAATTAGCAAGAACTCATTTAAAATTAAGTTCTTTCTAAAATTTTCTCTATAACGTTTAAATATATATTTTTCATTTATGTTAATGTAAGAATTTATAATTTTGTACCAAGAGAAACTTTGAAAACCTACCTAACCTTATTATAACAAGCGCAATTTAATTTAGCCTAACCCAACTAAATATATTTTAGATACGTTAACATTAATTTAATAATAAACAAACACACTGAAATATATTTTTTTCGTTATGTTCATAATGATTTTGGCGAAATTATTGCATACACAAATTTTCGCTTGTCTTATATGGTACGACATATATATGTCGTGCCGATTAGGTAAAACTTGCTATTTTGGCTTAAATAGCAACGCTCTTCTTGCCATATAAGACAAGCGAAAATTTGTGTATGCAATAATTTCGCAAAAACATTCTGAACCTAACGAAAAAAATATATTTCATTGTGTTTGTTTATTATTAAATTAATGTTAACGTATCTAAAACATATTTAGTTGGGTTAGGCTAAATTAAATTGCGCTTGTTGTAATAAGGTTATGTAGGTTTTCAAAGTTTATCTTAGTACAAAATTATAAATTTTTACATTAACATAAATGAAAAAAATATATATTTAATCGTATAGGAATTTTTTTTTAGAAAGGACTTAATTTTAAATGAGGTCTTGCTAATTGACTAGTTTTACCTAATCGGCACGATTATATATATATATATATATATATATATATATATATATATATATATATATATATATATATATATATATATATATATATATATAATGTAATTTAATTTTGATGAAAATTTTTAAATATAACATATTTTCTAAGATTTAATCATAGGCTTGAGCTATCTTACTCACTCTGATCTTCTTGTGTCAGGAAAATACCGGCAGCTACTTTCAAATTCATAATCTCATGAAATTCTAAAGAGCTCTTTCTCTTCCTGATACATGACACCTCGTTAGCGCTATGTGCGTTTTAAATTGGTACTTAGGCTCCTAGCTGTTGTATATCAGCTTATTATATTTAGTTTTATCAGTGTTTGTTAAAGACGAGAAAAAATATTTTACGTCCTTTACTTTTGTTCAGTATTACACCAGTTTATGTGCGTGTTTCAGCAGTGAGCCCCCAGGCTCTCACGCCAGACATGTCCGTGATCCCAGGCTCTCACGCCAGACATGTCCGTGATCCCAGGCTCTCACGCCAGACATGTCCGTGATCCCAGGCTCTCACGCCAGACATGTTTGTGATCCCAGGCTCTCACGCCAGACATGTCTGTGATCCCAGGCTCTCATGCCAGACATGTCTGTGATCCCAGGCTCTCACGCCAGACATGTTTGTGATCCCAGGCTCTCACGCCAGCCATGTCTGTGATCCCAGGATCTCACGCCAGACATGTCTGTGATCCCAGGCTCTCACGCCAGACATGTCTGTGATCCCAGGCTCTCACGCCAGACATGTCTATGATCCCAGGCTCTCACGCCAGACATGTCTGTGATCCCAGGCTCTCACGCCAGACATGTCTGTGATTCCAGGCTCTCACGCCAGACATGTTTGTGATCCCAAGCTCTCACGCCAGACTTGTCTGTGATCCCAGATTCTCACGCCAGACATGTCTGTGATTCCAGGCTCTCACGCCAGACATGTCTGTGATCCCAGGCTCTCACGCCAGACATGTCTGTGATCCAAGGCTCTCACGTCAGACATGTCTGTGATCCCAGGCTCTCACGCCAGACATGTTTGTGATCCCAGGCTCTCACGCCAGACATGTCTGTGATCCCAGGCTCTCACGCCAGACATGTTTGTGATCCCAGGCTCTCACGCCAGACATGTTTGTGATCCCAGGCTCTCACGCCAGACATGTCTGTGATCCCAGGCTCTCACGCCAGACATGTTTGTGATCCCAGGCTCTCACGCCAGACATGTTTGTGATCCCAGGCTCTCACGCCAGACATGTCTGTGATTCCAGATTCTCACGCCAGACATGTCTGTGATTCCAGGCTCTCACGCCAGACATGTCTGTGATCCCAGGCTCTCACGCCAGACATGTCTGTGATCCCAAGCTCTCACGTCAGACATGTCTGTGATCCCAGGCTCTCACGCCAGACATGTCTGTGATCCCAGGCTCTCACGCCAGACGTGTCTGTGATCCCAGGCTCTCACGCCAGACATGTCTGTGATCCCAGGCTCTCACGACAGACATGTCTGTGTTTCCAGGCTCTCACGCCAGACATGTTTGTGATCCCAGGCTCTCACGCCAGACATGTCTGTGATCCCAGGCTCTCACGCCAGACATGTCTGTGATTCCAGGCTCTCACTCCAGACATGTCTGTGATCCCAGGCTCTCACGCCAGACATGTCTGTGATCCCAGGCTCTCACGCCAGATGTGTCTGTAATCCCAAGCTCTCACGAAAGACATGTCTGTTATCCCAGGCTCTCACGCCAGACATGTCTGTGATCCCAGGCTCTCACGCCAGACATGTATGTGATCCCAGGCTCTCACGCCAGACATGTCTGTGATCCCAGGCTCTCACGCCAGACATGTCTGTGATCCCAGGCTCTCACGCAAGACATGTCTGTGATCCCAGGCTCTCACGCCAGACATGTCTGTGATCCCAGGCTCTCACGCCAGACATGTCTGTGATCCCAGGCTCTCACGCCAGACATGTCTGTGATCCCAGGCTCTCACGCCAGACATGTCTGTGATCCCAGGCTCTAACGCCAGACGTGTCTGTGATCCCAGGCTCTCACGCCAGACGTGTCTGTGATCCTACCCTCTCACGCCAGACATGTCTGTGATCCCAGGCTCTCACGCAAGACATGTCTGTGATCCCAGGATCTCACGCCAGACATGTCTCTGATCCCCGGCTCTAACGCCAGACATTTCTGTGATCCCAGGCTCTCACGCCAGACATGTCTGTGATCCCAGGCTCTCACGCCAGACATGTCTGTGATCCCAGGCTCTCACGCCAGACATGTCTGTGATCCCAGGCTCTAACGCCAGACGTGTCTGTGATCCCAGGCTCTCACGCCAGACGTGTCTGTGATCCTACCCTCTCACGCCAGACATGTCTGTGATCCCAGGCTCTCACGCAAGACATGTCTGTGATCCCAGGATCTCACGCCAGACATGTCTGTGATCCCAGGCTCTCACGCCAGACATGTCTCTGATCCCCGGCTCTAACGCCAGACATTTCTGTGATCCCAGGATCTCACGCCAGACATGTCTGTGATCCCAGGCTCTCACGCCAGACATGTCTCTGATCCCAGGCTCTCACGCCAGACATGTCTGTGATCCCAGGCTCTCACGCCAGACATGTCTCTGATCCCAGGCTCTCACGCCAGACATGTCTCTGATCCCAGGCTCTCAAAATATTTGAATAATTGCCCCAGAGGAGCGTATATCCTTTTTCTTTCAGTAAATGAATACTGAAACTGCTACTCACTGGGTTGGGCTAAAAATCCCGTGCATAACTGCCGCCTATAGGTTGATTTTGATGCTCTTGTGACACAAGAACTGCGCAGTCCCCTGCATAACAAGTAACTTCAAAACCTTCCTTGCTCATTGTAACGTGAGCTATGGTGTTGTTTGCACCTTTCGACAGATATCGTTGACTTGCTTGAAGAACGCTGAGGAATGTCACACGTCTTGAAACCTTGTTACACTCGCAATGTCACTCTTCAATATTTATCTGTTGTTACAGTAATTATTCACTACAAGAAGCTGTGCACACTTCTCTGTAATATACCGCTATTTTGGAGTGTCCTTGTACACTATCCGTTCTTATCTGTTAACCCGGCGTTAGTATTCCCTCTGGGGTCATAAGGTAATCTGACGCCCTCCGCCCTCGCTAACCCTGTATTGCTGACCTAAGCACCATTTTCCAACTTGCTTAACATTGCAACAGTTTGCAACTCAAATGCTTGTTTTCCTTAAATATTTCGATCACTGAGAGTTCATGATTGTTCCATACGTGTATAAAGTGAAGCAGGAGTTTTCTGTACTTTTCCTGTTGAGACAAAGTCATTTTTCTCAATTGTCTGTCACTCTTATACACTACCACTAATCTCAAGAGTCTTGGCATACGTGACCAAGATACGTTGCATACGTGACGTCTGTGACGTTTCAGAGTACAAACATGTGGTAATTATTAAATTGTTGATCAGGAAGCTAGCAGACGCCATCTTCCCTTTCTGAGAGGGCTGAAAGGGGCTTGAAAGGGCTGATACACCCCCCCTCTTGGAGAATTTTCTCCACAACCTTTGAGCGCTAGAGTCTTATGCATCATATAGCACCTGTTTACTGAGATTTACTCTTATTTCATATTATATAAAGTCCAGACACAAACAATATATACACTGCTCCCAGAGTCCCTCGATGCTCTACATAAACACATTCACAACCTAATGGCTTAATGCTTTTTTCGCCAACCAGATTGATGGTGCTATAACTCAGGGATATTTACAAATTAATAGATGGCCTTACAATCCGAACAATTTCATATATTTTTGCTCTGAAACTTGTGGAAACTAGAACTACAGATAGTTTAACTGTATCTGATACCCTTTCCTCATTTCTTGGTTTTAATAGCCTGAAATCTGAGAGAGGTTTGCCTTTGTCTCAAGCGAAACACTGATTTATACAAATAAATAAAAATGGGGACTATTAAATTAAGGTTTAGTAGATCCTAACCTACTTGAGATTCGTGGAGCAAAGAAACGTTGATGACTTAGATAGACCAGAACTGAATAAAGAGAATGGCTTGAATAATTTTATTTTCTTGAAATCTATTATCAGGGAGAAACTAGTTAACGAGTTTGAAGGAAATAGAACACTGCACATAGTAACTAGGAGATCAGTTGTTCATCATAATGAAATGTGTCATGTTAAACAGGAATATTGAGAAAGTCGGTAAGGCAGTAGATTAAATGGCGTTGTCACTGCAAGATTAGGGTTTTAAGCATAAAATTAGGCTATAAGTACATCTGACAGTAAGGTTTGTTTGAAGAAGTCAGTGAGATGAAATGTAAGATGTGTGGCCAGATACAGGGCCATACACTAGAACATTATGTTCTATTGTATGGCCATATAGTAAATGGCATATTACTTCATTGTTATTGACAGTATATCGGAAATCTTGATTTTATATCATATGTTGCATCGACAAGATAAATATTGGATGAGACTGCATGCAATTATGACTAATGTTTTTTGTGGAAATAAGATTCTTAAAATTTCTTGAGACTGCTTCCCCATATTTTATTGTGTAAATTAACAATGATAAACAATTGTAATATATGAGATGACCGTAAATATGTGCAGTGTTGAAAGTGTGCCTAGTAGGGCCTAACAAGAACCCATTGTGAGCTCTGTAAACCCATTTTTATTTTGCGCCGCCGTTCACAGGATGGGCACGAGATGCACAATAAGCTAGCCACTGAGGCAACACAACTATTTATATACGAACATTTTTCTCACCCCTAAGTATATTTAGAGTGACCAAGGACCAAGTACTGGCAAATACCTCTTCATCAGTATAATTCATATAATCACCTGTTTGAAAACTGCGCCAAAATTTATTATTCACGTTATTGGTAAAGACGAATGATTAGAACAAGAATACAACGTTTATTCAATGATGTACACTCTCACATGTACAGTATTTACACTCTCACATGTACAGTATTTACACTCTCACATGTACAGTATTTACACTTTCACATATACAGTATGCACACTCTCACATGTACAGTATGCACACTCTCACATGTACAGCATGCACACTCAAATGTACAGTATTTACACTCACATGTACAGTATGCACACTCTCACATGTACAGTATTTACACTCTCACATGTACAGTATTTACACTCTCACATGTACAGTATTTACACTCTCACATGTACAGTATGCACACTCTCACATGTACAGTATGCACACTCTCACATTATTATTATTGTTATATTTATTATTATTAGTAGTAGTAGTATTAGTAATAGTAGTATTAGTAATAGTAGTAGTAATGGAAGTTGTAGCAGTACAAGAATCATTGTTAAAAACAGTAATGATAATTATAATAATAATAATAATAATAGTAATAATAATAATAATAATAATAATAATAATAATAATATTGTTTTTATTATTATTAATAATAAGGTAGTAGGTTGGTAGACAGCAACCACCCAGGGAGGTACTACCGTCCTGCCAGGTGACTGTGAAACAGAAACCTGAAACTGTTTTACATGATGGTAGGATTGCTGGTGTCTTTTTTCTGTCTCATAAACATGCAAGATTTCAGGTACGTCTTGCTACTTCTACTTACTCTTAGGTCACGCTACGCAAACATGTACACGTTTATGTATACACACTCATCCTCCGTAAGCCATGCGTGTTGTAAAAGTCAACTAAAATGCCGGGAACAATGGGCTAGTAACCCCTTTTCCTGTATAGCTTACTAAAAATAAAAAGAAGAAACCGTCAAAGTGGGATGTTTGAATGTGCGTGGATGTTGTGCGAATGATAAGAAAGAGATGATTGTAGATGTTATGAATGAAAAGAAGCTGGATGTCCTGGCTTTAAGTGAGACAAAGCTGAAGGGGGTAGGAGAGTTTCAGTGGGGAGAAATAAATGGGATTAGGTCAGGGGTTTCAAATAGAGTTAGAGCTAAAGAAGGAGTGGCAATAATTTTGAATAATCAGTTATGGCAGGTAAAGAAGGAATATAAATGTATAAATTCAAGGATTATGTGGATGTGAAAAGTGGGTTATAGTAAGTGTTTATGCACCTGGAGAAGAGAGAAGTGTAGAGGAGAGAGAGAGATTTTGGGAAATGTTGAGTGAGTGTTTGGGGAGTTTTGAACCAAGTGAGAGAGTAATTGTGGTTGGGGATCTTAATGCTAAAGTGGGTAAAAATGTTGTGGAGGGAGTGGTAGGTAAATTTGGGGTGCCAGGGGTAAATGTAAAGGGGGAACCATTAATTGAGCTATGTGTAGAAAGAGGTTTGGTAATAAGTAATACATATTTTATGAAAAAGAGGATAAATAAATATACAAGGTATGATATAGCACGTAAGAAAAGTAGTTTGTTGGATTATGTATTGGTGGATAAAAGGTTGATGGGTAGGCTTCAGGATGTACATGTTTATAGAGGGGCAACGGATATATCAGAGCATTATTTGGTTGTAGCTACAGTTAGAGTAAAAGGTAGATGGGACAAAAAGAAAATGGCAACAGCAAGTAAGAGAGAGGTAAAAGTGTATAAACTAAGGGAGGAAGAAGTTAGGGTGAGATATAAGCAACTATTGGCAGAAAGGTGGGCTAGTGCAAGTAGGAGTAGTGGGGGGGTTGAAGAGAATTGGGATAGTTTTAAAAATGCAGTATTAGAATGTGGGGCAGAAGTTTGTGGCTATAGGAGGGTGGGTGCAGGAGGAAAGAGGAGTGAGTGGTGGAATGAAGAAGTAAAGGGTGTGATAAAAGAGAAAAAGGTAGCTTATGAGAGGTTTTTACAAAACAGAAGTGTTAATAGAAGAGCAGAGTATATGGAGAGTAAAAGAAAGGTGAAGAGAGTGGTGAGAGAGTGCAAAAGAAGAGCGGATGAAAGAATGGGAGAGGCTTTGTCAAGAAATTTTGCTGAAAACAAGAAATTTTTTTGGAGTGAGATAAACAAGGTAAGAAAGCCTAGGGAATGAATGGATTTGTCAGTTAAAAACAGAGTAGGGGAATTAGTAGATGGGGAGCTGGAGGTATTGGGTAGATGGCGGGGATATTTTGAGGAACTTTTAAATGTCGATGAAAAAAGGGAGGCGGTAATTTCATGTACTGGCCAGGGAGGTACAACATCGTTTAGGAGTTAGGAGTGAAGAAGAGCAGGATGTGAGTGTGGGGGAGGTGCGTGAGGCATTACGTAGAATGAAAGGGGGTAAAGCAGCTGAAATTGACGGGATCATGACAGAAATGTTAAAAGCAGGGGGGATATAGTGCTGGAGGGGTTGGTATTTTTGTTTAATAAATGTATGAAAGAGGGGAAGGTACCTAGGGATTGGCAGAGAGCATGTATAGTTCCTTTATATAAAGGGAAGGGGGATAAAAGAGAGTGTAAAAATTATAGGGGAATAAGTCTGTTGAGTGTACCTGGTAAAGTGTATGGTAGAGTTATTATTGAAAGAATTAAGAGTAAGACAGAGAGCAGGATAGCAGATGAACAAGGGGGCTTTAGGAAAGGTAGGGGGTGTGTAGACCAAGTGTTTACAGTGAAACATATAGGTGAACAGTATTTGGATAAGGGTAAAGAGATTTTTGTGGCATTTATGGATTTGGAAAAGGCGTATGATAGGGTGGATATGGAGGCAATATGGCAGATGTTGCAGGTGTATGGAATAGGAGGTAGGTTACTGAAAGCAGTGAAGAGTTTTTATGAGGATAGTGAGGCTCAGATTAGAGTGTGTAGGAGGGAGGGGGACTATTTCCCAGTAAAAGTGGGCCTTAGACAAGGATGTGTGTTGTCACCGTGGTTGTTCAATATATTTATAGATGGGGTTGTAAGAGAAGTGAATGCGACTGTCTTGGCAAGAGGTGTGGGTTTAAAAGGTATAGAATCAAATACAAAGTGGGAGTTGTCACAGTTGCTTTTTGCTGATGACACTGTGCTTTTGTGAGATTCTGAAGAGAAGTTGCAGAGGTTGGTGGATGAATTTGGTAGGGTGTGTAAAAGAAGAAAATTGAAAGTGAATATAGGAAAGAGTAAGGTGATGAGGATAACAAAAATATTAGGTGACGAAAGATTGGATATCAGATTGGAGGGAGAGAGTATGGAGGAGGTGAATGTATTCAGATATTTGGGAGTGGACATGTCAGCAGATGGGTCTATGAAGGATGAGGTGAATCATAGAATTGATGAGGGGAAAAGGGTGAGTGGAGCACTTCGGAGTCTGTGGAGACAAAGAACTTTGTCCATGGAAGTAAAGAGGGGAATGTATTAGAGTATAGTTATATTAACCCTCTTATATGGGTGTGAAGCATGGGTGATGAATGTTGCAATGAGGAGAAGGCTGGAGGCAGTGGAGATGCCATGTCTGAGGTCAATGTGTGGTGTGAATATAATGCAGAGAATTAGGAGTTTGGAAATTAGGAGGATGTGCAGGATTACCAAAACTATTATCCAGAGAGCTGAGGAGGGGTTGTTGAGGTGGTTCGGACATGTAGAGAGAATGGAACGAGACAGAATGACTTCGAGAGTGTATAAATCTGTAGTGGAGGGAAGGCGGGGTAGGGGTCGGCCTAGGAAAGGTTGGAGGGAGGGGTAAAGGAGGTTTTGTGTGCGAGGGGCTTGGACTTCCAGCAAGCATGTGTGAGCGTATTTGATAGGAGTGAATGGAGACAAATGGTTTTTAATACTTGACGTGCTGTTGGAGTGTGAGCAAAGTAACATTTATGAAGGGATTCAGGGAAACCGGCAGGCCGGTCTTGAGTCCTGGAGATGGGAAGTACAGTGTCTGCACTCTGAAGGAGGGGTGTAATGTTGCAGTTTTATAACTGTAGTGTAAAGCACCCCTCTGGCAAGACAGTGATGGAGTGAATGATGATGAAAGTTTTTCTTTTTCAGGCCACCCTGCCTTGGTGGGAATCGGCCGATGTGTTAATAAAATATAAAAAAAATAATAATATTATTATTATTGCTATTCCCACTGCATTTTGTTTGTTGTAATTGTACTATTTTTGTTAATATAATTATAAGTGATAAGTAAACTAGTACGCAGGCCTACTGGGTGGTGGTTGGTTGACACTGAGAAGGGAGGTCAGATCCAGTTCATAGGATCAAGAGTTCTTCATTAACATTAATAAATCCCCTTGTAATTTAAGTGATGGATACTATAAGTTCTTTTCAATGCTTTTTATTTTGAAATAATGTTCTCACGTAAAAACAACTTATTAAACTTTACTGTGATAATTAATGTTGACATCACATTTATTAAATATTTTTTATTCGGTTTGCTTCTCTCTTAAGCTGTTGAAAATTGAAAACATTTTTAATATTGATAATTATGTACACCGAACAAAGAGCATCTAGAATGAGGCCACTCTGTCTGTCACAATATTTCCATCTATCAAAGGTTTGTTCCTATATTATGTGTGTAATACGTTAGGCAAACAGTTTTTTGGGTAGAATTATATCGATAGCTGGCAGAAGCATTTAAAGAAATAGGCGGTTGCTGATATCGTTTAATTGTTGTCACCAGTTTGAGGTTAGAAGTGCGGAGTCTCACCTGGCTCTGTCTTATAGTTTGCCGCTTGTTTAAGTTATTACTCCCTCCCAGCCTTGTTTTTTTTATCCTGCCGCTACTTCTTCCAAATCATTTCACTTCCTGAAAATGCTGAAACTGAAGAAATGTCACCGTATCAAATTATTTAAGTATTTTGGAAGTCGTTATCATGTGTTTCCTGTATTCGTTATGTTATAACGTAGTCTGGTTCCGTTTCTTGAGTCTTTTTTCATAAAAGGCGAGTTAAAACATGGAGAAGACCCAGGCCAGGACCGGTCTTGGCCAACCTTCCTGCACCTGTTCATTAGATCGTTGCTCTTAGATCTTGCACTAGTTTCCTTCTGCATGTCATCCGGTTTCTTGCCATAGTTTAACTGCATGGTGATGCATAGTACACGATGGGCTTGTGATATATAATGTAGTGAATGACTCTGCTAAGATTCCTGATAGCTTATGACGGAATTCCCAAATTTACAATATCTCCAGAAGTTAGTGAGTTGATATGCGCCTCTGGTTAACTATTCTCACCATTTTTTTCTAGACTGGAGGTTCTGTTTATTGTTTGCTATTCTATAACTCTGAGAGCTTTGCATTTGCTGAAATTGAATCTCAGTAGTTTTGTATTTTAACCAACAACATATTCAGTCCAATTTGTGACCTTTTCTTCTCATCGATTTTTATTCAACTCGATAATTTCTCCTCATATGCCAAGGGTACATCCGGCTCCCGATTAGGCAATGTCAGGGCCTGATACAAAGAACACCCTCCTGCCGGCTCAACAAGAGAGCCATCCACGTAGCAAAGTTCATCCGAGGATGAATATACAATCTCTTGTCTCTTAGGCTTATTTGAATTTATTTAAATAATATTAAATTGGTATATAATCATGAACAGTTTGACTTCTAATAAAAAAACTAGTATACTGAAACAAAATTCCTTACTAAGAATAAGAGAGAGAATATAATACGGACAATAAGATAAACACTAACATAATATATACAATGCACTGACTGGTTGAACATCAATATCCATGTGTGGGATGTTTGCTCGGCGATGTATACCATACTTGTAATGGCGATGTATACCATACTTGTACCGGCGATGTATACCATACTTGTACCGGTGATGTATACCATACTTGTACCGGCGATGTATACCATACTTGTACCGGTGATGTATACCATACTTGTACCGGTGATGTATACCATACTTGTACCGGTGATGTATACCATACTTGTACCGGTGATGTATACCATACTTGTACCGGCGATGTATACCATACTTGTACCGGTGATGTATACCATACTTGTACCGGCGATGTATACCATACTTGTACCGGCGATGTATACCATACTTGTACCGGTGATGTATACCATACTTGTACCGGCGATGTATACCATACTTGTACCGGTGATGTATACCATACTTGTACCGGTGATGTATACCATACTTGTACCGGCGATGTATACCATACATGTACCGGCGATGTATACCATACTTGTACCGACGATGTATACCATACATGTACCGGCGATGTATACCATACTTGTACCGCACAAATCACAACTAAATTTTTTTTTTTTTTGCGACCTTTCAGTGACGTATATTCAGATTTAAATTAGTCCATTGGCATGGAATCTAGTCTTCCGTGTGTGATATTTAGAAATATCGAAGCTGAGACTCTGTTATTCCACGGTTGTCAAAAATCAATCTCACTTGAGGATGCTGAATAATGTTCAGCTATGCAGTTTATGACTCACGAAATCGTAATGACACGATTGCAAACAAACCATACCATGGGTGGGGTTCGAACCTGCGGTCAAAGAGTCTCAAAACTCCAGACCGTCACGTCGGTGGCCCAGTGGCTTACGCAACGGTCTGGAGTTTTAAAACTCATTGATCGCGGGTTCGAACCCCACCCGTGGTTTGTTTTTTTGTTTTTTTATGCAGTTTGTCATCGTCAGTGATCGGCAAGTGGATACATTGATGACGTCAGGGGTTGAATTGCAGAGGAGAACTTTTTTAATTAGATAATAATGATGGGGTACCATCATTAATACCTGTTTCTTCCCTTTCGTTTTCTTCCTCCAGCTTTTCGATTTTGTTAAGCCCAAAACTCGAGAACGTCTCATCAAATAGGCTTTGAATTTTCAACACTTGCATTCGGTAACAAAAAAATATCTTGGAACAATTGGCATGGTCACGTGCCCTATGACCAAATTTGCTGTTCCCATCCACCTGGAACAGGTCGGATAACTTCCAAAATCCTCAGTGGCTTAGCTTCAAACCTTCAAAAAAGGTACATATTTTACCATTTTATTTCTAGAATAGTGTAAAATTTTCATTCCCGTTTCATCATGTTAAATAATTTTCAGTTTACCTCCTCTGGACGGCTACAATTTATAATGGCTGATTCATCTTGGGGACAAGATAGTACCTATGAAGATTTGTTTGCTTGCAGACAAATTTACTGACGTAGTAAAATATATAAAAAAAGTAATCGATTAAATCTATGGCATGAATGAAAAATGACTTCCTTGATCGACTTCAAACTTTCACCAGTGCTGTGCTCTCCTGACCACAAGACTCACCTTGCCACTGGCTGACCTAAGTCGAAATCTGCCAATTTTATTGAATAAATAACGATATTCAATTTCTTACTCTATAACTAGTGAAAGATTCTTCTCATTGGCTTCAAAACATTCTAGTCGATACATTCTGTGATAACCCATATGTTTAGTGTGATAACCCATATGTTTAGTGTGATAACTCATATGTTTAGTGTGATAACCCATATGTTTAGTTTGATAACCCATATGTTTAGTTTGATAACAAACATGTTTAGTTTGATAACCCATATGTTTAGTGTGATAACCCATATGTTTAGTGTGATAACCCATATGTTTAGTTTGATAACCCACATGTTTAGTTTGATAACCCATATGTTTAGTTTGATAACCCATATGTTTAGTGTGTTAACCCATATGTTTAGTGTGATAACCCACATGTTTTGTTTGAGTAAGTTCATGTGATAACCCATATGTTTAGCGTGATAACTCATATGTTTAGTTTGATAACCCATATGTTTAGTGTGATAACCCATATGTTTAGTTTGATAACCCATATGTTTAGTGTGATAACTCATATGTTTGGTTTGAGTAAGTACATGTGATAACCCATATGTTTAATTTGAGTAGGTAAATATAATAACCCATATGTTCAGTTTGAGTTGGTACAAATTTGATTTTTTTTTAAATAGTTAAAGTTGAATCGTTGGAATCAGATCACTTCCTGGAAAATGCCTTTCGTAATCAGTTTCAAACATTTTCCGTTGGTAGGCCTTATTAAAATAGAGCTTGTCATTCATTTTTAGCTTTGTAAATTTGATTTTGCCAGATTTATTACTTAAAGTGATTCTCACGACTAGAGAATACCTAGTGTCATCAGCTCCTAATGCTAACTGCTGGTGTGTTTTTAAAGGAAGTACTTTTGTATTAATTTTGTGCCGTGTTGGTGCCAATTTGCTATTTTTTTTCTTTTTTTCGTAAAACTGGATTTTTCCTAATAATCTAAATCAATTATTTTTTCTTGCAAGAAAATTTTAAAATGAATGTAAATAGGAAAAGTAACACGGGTAAAATGGAATCCACTGTGTTATGTTATTTTTAAGCTTAACAAAGTGAAGGAGACTTTACTATTTTTTGGAACAATCTTAGCAACATTCTCCTTTACTTTCTCCAAAAAAATAATTTACTACTCCAGAACGCCTTATTCGATAGGCTTCGAATTATAAACACCTATGTAATATATTTTTGTGTAGATACAAATACTATTTGCTGTTTGCTATTTGCATACATGGGTATTCAATGAACAATCATACATAGGTTATTCCCAAACTTTGTTTCCTTGTGATTGGTGGAGACAGACTCGTCTGATCGTCTGATTCTGTTCCATGAATGAGAATCTCAAATGTTTATAATGCAAAAAACTAGAAGAGACCATTGTACAGAAAAATGATTATATTATTTTATAATTCAGAGTAAAAAGGATTACCAATATAGCACAACATCAGACCAGCATGGTTGTGACAAGGTCGTTATGGGATGGAATCACAACCGTTCAGCGAGGTGTTTATAATCGTATTTGAATTCTTAATAACTGCTTTAAAGGGACTTGATCTAGTGCTTGCCGCAGCTAAGTTAGAGTGAGGTCGATGCAAACCTCCCTAGTGTATGGAAAATATAATTTTTAGATTAATTTTATTGGTCTAGTACTAGTTTCACGACTGGCTCACCATGTGTTCGAATCCCAGCCCATCTGTGAGCTCTTTCGTGTGGTAACTAAGACTTCTAATTTTGCTCATATAACTGTGTTTGAGATAATTTCATTAAAGCTTCAACTACTCACACTATCTTAGCTATGTTCTAGGAGGGGCGCTAAACTCTAGTTAGACTGCTGTTAATTTACAATCACACTATTTCATCATCCTTTGAACTACAACAACTCGCCAGATCCATTCAACACCTTGTATAACTCACTTCCACCCCAGTATACACCCTCACTCATCCTTTCAACTCCATCCAATCCATTTCTATTTCTCTATAACTTACTCCCACAATTTCCCAATTACCTTCCCGTCAAGGGAGGTTCCTGGACGCTGGTGAGGGACTCGTGATCTCTAGACTAGGATCTGTGTTTCAGTTTCGTGAATTGAGCCTGAATACCCCCTTCCCCTTACAGGCGCTGTATAATACCTACGGGTTTAGCGCTCCTCAATGATTATAATATAATCCCAATTACTTTCCACTATAAGCGGGGAGCTGGGGGTACGAGGGAAGATCTCGGGTACATTTCTAATCGGACAGAATGGAGAAAATTAAAGATTTCAGTTTCAAGAATGGACTCCTGCATGGAAATTTAATTGTAGTCTGTTGTGCAGTAACGTACATAAAAGTAAGTTTTATTTTTGATAAATATAAAATATTCGAATCTTCAGAATACCGGCCTGAATCTTGTATGCTTGGTCTTGAAATATAAATAGTGAGTGATAGTGACATGGTCACAGACTGCGACTCCTATCAATAGAATTTGTTTCTATTTTTTTACAGTGAAAAAAAAACATACAATTTCTCACTTTTCTGACATTTCTCTATATATAACTTCTGGCATCAGGAATCAGTCAGAACAATAGTTAGTTCCTGCCCAGTGGAAACAATTGCAAGTTGAAAGATATTTTGATGGATCATGTGTCATGTTTGTCCTTTGAAGGAATACGTTTACCTAATGTAGAAGTAGCAATGATGTAGCAGTAGCAGTAACGTGGCAGTAGCATTGATATAGTGGTAACACTGATGTAGCAGTATCCCTGATGTAGCAGTAGCACTAACGTCGCAGTAACCTTGATGTAGCAGTAACACGGATGTTGCAGTATCACTGATGTAGCAGTAACACTGATGTAGCAGTAACACTGATGAAGCAGTAACACTGATGTAGCAGTAACACTGATGTAGCATTAGCACTGATGTAGCAGTAGCACTGATGTAGCAGTAGCACTGATGTAGCAGTTACACTGATGTAGCACTGATGTACCAGTAGCACTGATGTATTAGTAGCACTGATGTAGCAGTAGCACTGATGTAGCAGTAGCACTGATGTAGCTGTGACACTGATGTAACAGTAACACTTATGTAGCAGTAACACTGATATAGCAGTACCACTGATGTAGCCTTGATGTAGCAGTAACACTGATGTAGCATTAGCACTGATGTAGCAGTTGAACTGATTTAGCACTGATGTAGCAGTAGCACTGATGTAGCACTGATGTGGTAGTATCGCTGATGTAGCAGTAGCACTGATGTAGCAGTAGCACTGATGTGGTAGTATCGCTGATGTAGCAGTAGCACTGATGTAGCAGTAGCACTGATTTAGCTGTGAAACTGATGTAACAGTAACACTTATGTAGCAGTAACACTGATATAGCAGTAGCACTGATGTAGCCTTGATGTAGCAGTAACACTGATGTAGCATTAGCACTGATGTAGCAGTTGCACTGATGTAGCACTGGTGTAGCAGTAGCACTGATGTAGCAGTAGCACTGATGTAGCAGTAGCACTTTTGTGGTAGTATCACTGATGTAGAAGTAGCACTGATGTAGCAGTAACACTGATGTATCAGTAGCACTGATGAAGCAGTATCACTGATGTATCAGTAGCAATGATGTATCAGTAACACTGATGTAGCAGTAACAATTATGTATCAGTAGCACTAATGAAGCAGTATCACTGATGTAGCAGTAGCAATGATGTATCAGTAACACTTATGTAGCATTAACACTGATGTAGCAGTAACACTGATGTAGCATTAGCACTGATGTAGCAGTAGCACTGATGTAGCAGTAGCACTGATGTAGCAGTTACACTGATGTAGCACTGATGTACCAGTAGCACTGATGTACCAGTAGCACTGATGTAGCAGTAGCACTGATGTAGCAGTAGCACTGATGTAGCAGTAGCACTGATGTAGCAGTAGCACTGATGTAGCAGTAGCACTGATGTAGCAGTTACACTGATGTAGCACTGATGTAGCAGTAGCACTGATGTACCAGTAGCACTGATGTATTAGTAGCACTGATGTAGCAGTAGCACTGATGTAGCAATAGCACTGATGTAGCTGTGACACTGATGTAACAGTAACACTTACGTAGCAGTAACACTGATATAGCAGTAGCACTGATGTAGCCTTGATGTAGCAGTAACACTGATGTAGCATTAGCACTGATGTAGCATTAGCACTGATGTAGCAGTTGAACTGATGTAGGACTGATGTAGCAGTAGCACTGATGTAGCAGTAGCACTGATGTAGCAGTAGCACTGATGTGGTAGTATCACTGATGTAGCAGTAGCACTGATGTAGCAGTAGCACTGATTTAGCTGTGAAACTGATGTAACAGTAACACTTATGTAGCAAAAACACTGATATAGCAGTAGCACTGATGTAGCCTTGATGTAGCAGTAGCACTGATGTAGCAGTAGCACTGATGTGGTAGTATCACTGATGTAGCAGTAGCACTGATGTAGCAGTAGCACTGATGTAGCAGTAGCACTGATTTAGCTGTGAAACTGATGTAACAGTAACACTTATGTTGCAGTAACACTGATATAGCAGTAGCACTGATGTAGCCTTGATGTAGCAGTAACACTGATGTAGCATTAGCACTGATGTAGCAGTTGCACTGATGTAGCACTGATGTAGCAGTAGCACTGATGTAGCAGTAGCACTGATGTAGCAGTAGCACTGATGTGGTAGTATCACTGATGTAGCAGTAGCACTGATGTAGCAGTAACACTGATGTATAGCAACTGATGTAGCAGTACACTGATGCAGCAGCTGATGAGCAGACACTGATGTAGCAGTAGCACTGATGTAGCTGTAGACACTGATGTAACAGTAACACTGATGTAGCAGTACACTGATGAGCAGTTAGCACTGATGTAGCAGTAGCACTGATGTAGCTACACTGATGTAGCAGTAACACTGATGTAGCATAAGCACTGATGTAGCAGCGATGCGTACACTGATGTAGCAGAAACCCTGATGTAGCAGTCAATGGCACTGATGAGCAGTTGCACTGATGTAGCACCTGATGTAGCAGTACACTGATGTAGCAGTAGCACTGATGAGCAGTAGCACTGATGTAGCATGATTACGACCTGATGGCTAGCACTGATGCACTGATGCAGCAGCACACTGATGAGCAGTAGCACTGATGTAGCAGTCAGCACTGATGTAGCAGTAACATGATAGCACTGATGTAGCAGTATCACTGATGTAGCAGCAGCACTGATGTAGCAGCAGCAACTGATGGCAGACACTGATGTGCAGACACTGATGCAGCAGCACTGATTAGCACACTGATGTAGCAGTAGCACTGGAGCAGCATATAGCATGACTGATGAGCAGACACTGATGTAGCAGTAGCACTGATGTAGCAGATCACTGATGTAGCAGTAGCACTGATGTAGCAGTAACACTGATGAGCAGTATCACTGATGTAGCAGCAGCACTGATGTAGCAGCAGCACTGATGCAGCAGAGCACTGATGTAGCAGTAGCACTGATGTAGCAGTAGCACTGATGTAGCAGTAGCACTGATGTAGCAGTAGCACTGATGTAGCAGTAGCGCTGATGTAACAGTAGCACTGATGTAGCAGTAGCACTGATGTAGCAGTAGCACTGATGTAGCAGTAGCACTGATGTAGCAGTAACACTGATGTAGCAATATAACTGATGTAGCAGTAGCACTGATGTAGCAGTAGCACTGATGTGGTAGTAGCACTGATGTAGCAGTATCACTGATGTAGCAGTAGCACTGATGTGGTAGTAGCAATGATGTAGCAGTATCACTGATGTAGCAGTAGCACTGATGTAGCAGTAGCACTGATGTAGCAGTAACACTGATGTAGCAGTAACACTGATGTAGCAGTAGCACTGATGTATCAGTAGCACTGATGTAGCAGTATCACTGATGTAGCAGTAGCACTGATGTAGCAGTAACACTGATGTAGCAGTATCACTGATGTAGCAGTAGCACTGATGTAGCAGTAGCACTGATGTAGCAGTAGAACTGATGTGGTAGTAGCACTGATGTAGCAGTATCACTAATGTAGCAATAGCAGTGATGTAGCAGTAGCACTGCTTTGGTCTTATTTATTGATTGATTAATTATTTTAAAGACTATCGACTTCTCTATGAATCATTCGGGTCATAACATCATCTCAACATATAGTATACACAAAGACATGCACTCGTAGGTTTATATATTCTTCCTTTTGGAATATCCTACTATTGTTTTTGTATTGTTTGCAGTAATGTAATTAGGGCATAGATGTTCGAACATCCGTTAGGGTCCTACGCCGTGTACCTGTTTCCCACACCTATACGTTGCACCCTACTGACACCAAACTCAATAGCTTTTCGAAGCCTCGTACACCCTTAAACATACGTAAAAACCATAAAACCCATTTTCAAACCCTTTTTCCTACTCGTAAAATTAATTTTGAACACTTTCCACGGCCCTTAATAAAACTCTCATCCCATACAACTGACATCATAGCCCTTGTTAATAACTCTGTCATAACTTTGCAACACACATCCCTCAGGGGCACGACCACCTGAGGGTGAGAGAGATATGAATGGACTCGGGACTAAGGAAGGGACATGTCGATAATTATGGTAACTGTGATTGGTGATAATGGGTACTAAGAAGGGGATGTAGTAGATGATGGAAGGTGAAGTACTCGGAGCAATGATAACTTTGACAGAGAGGGTAGCAACAATTTTCAGAACAATGAACGCTAGTTATTGAGGTTAATTAAGATCAGCAGTAACTGGTCACCAAGATGAATACTAGTTATTGAGGTTAAGATCGGCAGTAACTGGTCACCAATATGAACACTAGTTATTGAGGTTAGGATCAGGAGTAACTGGTCACCAATATGAACACTAGTTATAGAGGTTAAGCTGCTAGTAACAAGTCACCAAGATGAACACTAGTTATAGAGGTTAAGCTGCTAGTAACAAGTCACCAAGATGAACACTAGTTATAGATGTCATGGAACTAGTAACAAGTCACCAAGATGAACACTAGTTATAGAGGTTAAGCTGCTAGTAACAAGTCACCAAGATGAACACTAGTTATAGAGGTTATGCTGTTAGTAACAAGTCACCAAGATGAACACTAGTTATAGAGGTTAAGCTGCTAGTAACAAGTCACCAAGATGAACACTAGTTATAGATGTCATGGAACTAGTAACAAGTCACCAAGATGAACACTAGTTATAGAGGTTATGCTGTTAGTAACAAGTCACCAAGATGAACACTAGTTATAGATGTCATGGAACTAGTAACAAGTCACCAAGATGAACACTAGTTATAGAGGTTATGCTGCTAGTGACAAGTCACCAAGATGAACACTAATTATAGAGATTATAGTAATAGTAACGGGTCACTAAGGTGAGCATTAGTTGTAGGTTATGCTGGCAGTAGCAGTCAGATGCAGTAAGGAAACTTTGGTGACAAAGATAATGGTATCTGAGACATAAAGTAACGGTAGACTGAATTTTGTGACTTAATGAGTGCAAAACAAAAAGATAAAAGAATCTTATGAATGGGCCTCGTGCAGAGCTTGTCGGAGCTTGTTGGGCTGCAATTATTTGTTTTTTTAATTTGTTATGACTTATGGTTGATTGTTGAACAATCTGTTTAAAAAGAGAGGAAAATTGTCATAACCCTAAATTCTAGGAAACAATTGGAGGTAAAATAATCTCTCTCTCTCTCTCTCTCTCTCTCTCTCTCTCTCTCTCTCTCTCTCTCTCTCTCTCTCTCTCTCTCTCTCTCTCTCTCTCTCTCTCTCTCTCTCTCTCTCTCTCTCTCTCTCTCTCTCTCTCTCTCTCTCTCTCTCTCTCTTCCTCCATCACCGTCGCTCCCTCAAACGTCCCATTTACATACCATAACGAGGTCTCCTATCATTCTAGCGAGTACCATTCGCTGCTACAGCAGTTGGGTGCACCATGATGGACGATACTAGCAGTCGGGACGAGAGTACCAAGGACGAGAGTACCAGGGAAAAGAGTACCAAGAACGAGAGTACCAGGGACGAGAGTACCTGGGACGAGATTACCAAGGACGAGGGTACCAAGGCCGAGAGTACCAGGGACGAGAGTACCAAGGACGAGAGTACCCGGAACGACAGTACCTGGAACGAGAGTACCAGGGACGAAAAATCCAAAGACGAGAGAACCAGTAACGAGAGTACTATTAACGAGAGTACCAAGGACGATCATTGCTGACGAGGCCACAGTATACTAGATGACTGCGGCTGTTGACACGACAGCATAACGGACGAATCTAGGTGATGACACGACGGAACATTGGACGATTGTAACTGATGAGACAACATAAGAGACGAATCTAGCTAATGAGACGACATATGAGGGACCATCCTAGCTAATGAGACGACACATGAGGGACCATCCTAGCTAATGAGACGACACATGAGGGACCATCCTAGCTAATGAGACGACACATGAGGGACCATCCTAGCTAATGAGACGACACATGAGGGACTATCCTAGCTGATGGGACGACAAGGTGAGTGGTGATGCTAGCTGATGGGACAACATGATTTATGATCCTAGCTGATGGGACGACCACATGAGAGGTGATCCTTATTGATGGGACGACAGCATGAGGAGCGATTTTTTCTGATGGGATAAGAGAATTAATTATGATACTAATTGATGGGACAACATGAGCGATGATCCTAGCTATTGTTACAACAACATGAATGATGATCCTAGCTGCTGGGACAACATGAATGATGATGCTAGCTTCTAGACAACAACATAAATGATGATCCTAGCTGATGGGACGACAACATAAGAGATGATCTTAGCTGCTGGGACAACAACATTAGGGAGGAAAGTGAACATTTAACAATGGTAAAGACCCACTTATCAAAGTCTCTGAGAATATTCCACTTGCTGCATTTTGTAAACAATTGATGACGCTACAGATACTTCTGCAACACCAGGTAACACCACATATTATGGGACAGAAAACAATAAGTGTGCCTGGAATAACATTACAACCAGCTGTGCAACTAGTGCCAGTAGGTGTTGTTTACACTACTACTACCAGCTGTGGCCTGGTGCCAGCAGGTGTTGTTTACATTACTACTACCAGCTGTGGCCTGGTGCCAGCAGGTGTTGTTTACATTACTACTACCAGCTGTGGCCTGGTGCCAGCAGGCATTGATTAAACTATTAAGGTTATGGAGTTTGGGTCAGCAGGTGTTGGCTGCACAACAGTCATCTGAAGTCTGGTGACAAATTGTGTTACTAATATAATAAATATTTGCCAAGAAAGCTAAATGACCCACATCTATGAACAAACTTCACAAGAAGTTTTGATCCTAAGAATTAAAGTTACTCTCGTTATCTTTGGATGAAACCCGATTACCACCTATATCAACAACACTGTCTGATCCCCCTTCTGTTTCAACACTTCCTTGATATTTGAAATAATGATGATAATGATGATGATGATAATGATGATGCTGATAATGATAAGGAAAATAATAATAATAATAATAATAATAATAATAATAATAATAATAATAATTATAATTATAATAATATTAATTATTATTATTATAATTGTAATAATAATAATAATAATAATATTAATAATAATAATTATTAATATTATTATTATTATTATTATTATTATTATTATTATTATTATTATTATTATTATCTGTATTATTGTTATTAGTAATTATTATTATTATTAATTATTATTTTTATTAATTATTATTATTATTACATTTTTTCAATAAATCGGCTCCCTCCCACCAAGGCAGGGTGACCGAAAAAAGAAGAAACACTTTCACCATCACTCACTCCGTCACTGCCTTGCCAGAGGCGCGCCAATACTACAGTTAAAAAAACTGCAGATTTCCCCACCCCTCCTTCAGAGTGCAGTCACTGTACTTCCCACCTCCAGGACTCAAGTCTGGCTAACATTTACTTGAATCCTTTTATAAATGTTACCTTCTCACACTCCAACAATACGTCAAGTCATCAAATCCACTTGCCTCCATTCACTCTTATCTAACATGCTCATACACGTGGTGGAAGTCTAAGCCCCTCGCACACAAAACCTCCTTTACCTTCTCCCTTCAACTTTTTCTAGGGCGACCCCTACCCCGCCTTCAATCCACTACCGATTTATACGCCCTCCAAGTCATTCTATTTTGATGCATCCTCTCTAAATGTGTGAACCACCTCAACAGCCCCTCCTCAGCCCCCGGGATAATAAGTATTTTCAGTAACCCGGAACCTAGTTTTAATCTCCCAGCTTTATTATCTGCATAATAATCACACCACACATTGCCCGCAGACACGACGTCTCCACTGCCTTCAACCTCCTCCTTGCTGCAACTTTAACAACAAATGTTTCACACCCAAGCAATAGTGTTGGTACCACTATACTTTCATATATAACCCTTTTTTGCTTCCATGCAATGTGTCATCTTTGTCTCCAGAGATGACTCATTCCATCACTCACCTTCTTCCCCTCGTTAATTCCACGGTACATTATTTTTATTAAGTTTATTATTATAATTATACTTATTATTATTATTATTATTATTATTATTATTAATATTATTATTATTATTATTATTATTATTATTATTATTATTATTATTATTATTATTATTATTATTATTATTATTATTATTATTATTATTATTATTATTATTATCATTATTATTAATCCAAGAAAGGATACCTTTATAGAGCTGCCTGAATTTTTTTTTTTATTTTCTTCCTCTAACTTTTAAATTTTATTTCCCTCATAATTCGAGAACGCCTCATGCAATTAGCTGAAAATTTTCGACACTTGAACAGGGTAACGGGGATCAAGTTCGTGGAACAATTGTCGTGTTCACGTGCCCTGTGACCAAAGTTGCTGACCTATTCCTATCAAACTTTAATGGCTTAGATAACTTTCAAACCCTTCAAAAAAAAAGGTGCCAAAAAAATCGACGATGATGACGATGATTTTGAAACCTATTCTAAACTTAGAAAGAATCCCTTACAAACTGTTAACAGCAACTTCAATAAAACAATAAAACATCTACTGAAGGGCAAAGATGAAATAATTAAAAAATTTACTTCCCCTAATCCATCTTTACCTTATATGTATAGATTAATAAAAACACACGAACCAGGTAATCCTGTTAGACCAATTATTAGCTCCATTGCTTCAGTTTCTTATAAACTTTCTAAATGGCTTGTTGATATTTTGAGCCCAATTGTTGGAAAAATTTAAAATTTTAATGTTAAAAACAACTTAGATTTAGTTGATACATTAAGCACCTTGACTGATTTAAATGATTTCAATATGGTTAGTTTTGATGTTACCTCTTTGTTAACAAAAGTTACAGTTGATGATTTACTAAGTTTCTTATCTGAAGAACTTGTTAATTACGATTTACCATTGCCAATTCCTACTATCATTAAACTTATTAAACTTTGGATTGTTGATGCAAAATTTGTATTTAATGATGAGTTTTACACTCAGAAGTTTGGTATGTCAATGGGAAATCCTCTTTCACCTGTTCTTAGTAATTTATATATGGAATTTTTCGAAACAAGATTGCTTAACACAATCCTTCCCAATAGAGCTAAGTGGTATAGATATGTTGATGGCATTTTGTGCCTTATGCCTAAGAATGTAGACATAAACCATTTCCTTGTTAAATTAAATAGCTTAGCTCATTCTATAAATTTTACTGTTGAATTTGAAGTAAATAACTCATTGCCCTTCCTAGATGTTTATATTATTAAGGGTAACATTGATTTTAAATTTAAAATTTACAGAAAACCTACAAATAATTGTTCCTATGTACACTATTACTCTTCACATCAAGATAGTGTCGGTTTTCTCTTCTATGTTTTTGAGAGCTTTACGCATTTGTAGTCCAGAGTTCATAGATGAAGAAATCTCTAAAATTTATGAAATAGCTAATGATTTAAAATACCCAAGAAACATAATTGATAAATCTTTTAAAATAGCTAGAAATACTTTTTACAATAAAAAAAGGGACAACCAACCTTATTCAACCAAAAATATGTTGGTTCTCCCTTACCATGAAAACTTGGTTGATATGCCTTCTTTTCTTAAGAATTTTAACATAAGAACATAAGAACATAAGAAAGGAGGAACACTGCAGCAGGCCTGTTGGCCCATACTAGGCAAGTCCTTCCCAATCCGTCCCACTAACAGAATATTTGCTCAACCCAATCTTCAATGCTACCCAAGAAATAAGCTTTGACAATTCTACCCACTCATGCGCGAGTCCCACTCAAATCCAACCCCTCTCACTCATGAATTTATCCAACCTAAATTTGAAACTACCCAAGGTCCTAGCTTCAATAACCCTACTAGGCAGACTGTTCCACTCATCAACTACCCTATTTCCAAACCAATACTTTCCTATATCCTTTCTAAATCTAAACTTATCTAACTTGAATCCATTATTGCGGGTTCTCTCTTGGAGAGATATCCTCAATACCTTATTTATATCCCCTTTGTTAATACCCATTTTCCACTTGTATACCTCGATCATGTCTCCCCTCATTCTACGTCTTACAAGTGAATGTAATTTTAGGGTCTTAAATCTTTCTTCGTAAGGAAGATTTCTAATGCTATGTATTAATTTAGTCATTCTACGCTGAATGTTTTCTAACGAATTTATGTCCATTCTGTAATATGGAGACCAGAACTGAGCTGCGTAATCTAGGTGAGGCCTTACTAATGATGTATAAAGCTGTAATATAACCTCTGGACTTCTGTTGCTAACACTTCTTGATATAAATCCCAGTAATCTATTTGCCTTATTACGTACGCTTAGGCATTGCTGTCTTGGTTTAAGGTTGCTGCTTACCATCACCCCCAAGTCCTTCTCGCAATCTGTATGGCTAAGTTCTACGTTATTTAACTTATAAGTGCTTGGGTTATGGACACTCCCGAGCTTCAGAACCTTGCATTTATCTACATTGAACTGCATCTGCCACTTTTCTGACCACGAATTAAGTTTGTCTAAATCTTCCTGAAGTTCTATGACATCTATGTTTGAATCAATTATCCTACCTATCTTCGTGTCGTCGGCGAATTTGCTCATATCACTAGTAATTCCCTCATCAAGGTCATTGATATATATTATAAATAACAATGGGCCTAAGACTGATCCCTGTGGAACACCACTTGTTACAAGTCCCCATTCGGATTTAACCCCATTTATGCACACTCTCTGCTTCCTATTGGTGAGCCATGACTCGATCCATGACAGCACTTTTCCCCCAATGCCATGAGCTGCCACTTTCTTTAACAGTCTCTGGTGCGGTACTCTATCAAAAGCCTTACTAAAGTCTAAATAAACAATATCGAATTCTTTATCGTGATCAACAGCCTCAAAAGCTTTACTGAAGAAGGTTAATAAATTAGATAGGCAGGAACGGCCCTCGTGAATCCATGCTGGGTATCATTAATCAAATTATGGTTATCTAGATGGCTTCTAATAATATCCGCTATAATTGACTCTAGTAATTTGCCTACAATTGAGGTCAGGCTTATTGGGCGGTAGTTTGACGGTAGTGACTTGTCCCCTGCTTTAAAAATAGGAATTACATTAGCCATCTTCCACATATCAGACACTACACCTGTTTGAAGAGATAAATTAAAAATGTTAGATATTGGTTCACAGAGTTCCATTTTGCATTCCTTAAGAACCCTTGCAAAAGCTCATCAGACCCGGCGATTTATTTTGTTTCAGTCGGTCCAGCTGTTTCATAATCATTTCGCTAGTGACTGTGATATTACATAATTTATCTTCTTCTGGGCCTCTGTAAAAATAATTACTGGGATATTATTAATGTCTTCCTGTGTGAAAACCGAGAGAAAATAATTATTAAAAATAGAGCACATATCATTCTCCTTGTCAGTAAGATGCCCAGAGTTATTTTTAAGGGGACCTATCTTATCCCTAACTTTTGTTCTATAAACCTGGAAAAACTTTTTGGGTTAGTTTTTGAATCCCTAGCAACTTTAATTTCATAGTCCCGTTTAGCTTTTCTTATTCCCTTTTAACGTCCCTCTTAATGTCAGTATACTGATTTATAAGATGACCCTCACCTCTTTTTATGCTCCTATAAATTCCTTTCTTCTGCCCTAAAAGATATTTGAGCCTATTATTCATCCATTTTGGGTCATTTCTACTTGATCTAATTTCTTTATACGGGATAAATGTTCTTTGGGCAGCCTGTATAGTGTTAAGAAAACTGTCATATTGATACCTCTCTTCTTCACCCCAGTCCACAGTTGATAAGTGTTCTCTAAGTCCATTATAATCTGCTAAGCGAAAATCTGGGACCATTACTGAATTATCCCTACTATCATACATCCATTCAATGCTAAAGGTAATTGACTTGTGGTCGCTTGAGCCGAGTTCCTCTGTAATTTCTAAATTATTAACAAGGGTTTCTTGCTTGCCAGAACCAAGTCAAGTAGGTTATTTCCCTTGTAGGTTCTGTTACAAACTGCTTCAAAAGCAATCCTGAACTACTTCTAAAAAGTCGTTAGATTCTAAATTCCCTGTCATGAAATTCCAATCAATCTGACTAAAGTTAAAGTCCCCTAGAATTACTACGTTATCGTGTCTTGTGGCCTTAACAATTTCCTCCCAAAGTAGTCTCCCTTGTTCCCTATCTAAGTTTGGAGGACGGTAAATCACGCCTAAAATCAATTTTTCACACCCTCTGAAAATTCTATCCAGACAGACTCTGTATGTGTTAATTCAGACTTTATACCCGTTTTTATGCAACAATTTAAATGATCACGGACATAGAGTGCCACCCCACCCCTTTCCCGATACTTCTGTCTACTTGGAACAATTTAAAACCCTGAATGTGACATTCGGCAGGCAAGTCCCGATTTTTCATATTAAACCATGTCTCAGTTATTGCAAAAACATCAATATTACCCGTACTTGCAACTAATCTCAACTCGTCCATCTTATTCCTAGCACTACGACTATTGGTGTAATATATATTTAGAGACCCTCCTTTCTCTTTACCCTTCCTGCTCATCTCTGTTTTTCCACTATACCTATTACTGTCCTTGTCATCTAGTGTCACTAGCTTTCCACTATCCACCTTATTCTGCCTATTACTAGTTCTCCTAAAACTTATAATATTACTACACTGGGACTTCTGTTTTCCCCCCAAAACCCATACCACTAACTATTTCTAGTTTAAAGCCCTAACAGCTCCCTCCACTGCAGTTGCCAGTGCCCCCACCCCAGACCTGGATAAGTGAACCCCATCCCTGGCATACATGTCATTTCTGCCATAGAAGAGGTCCCAGTTGTCAATGAATGTTACTGAATTTTCCTTACAGTATTTGTCCAGCCAGGAATTGACACCAATTGCCCTGGACAGCCATTCATTTCCAACTCCTCTCCTTGGCAAAATACCACATATGACAGGGTTCCCACCCTTCTTCCTAATTATGTCTATTGCTGACCTAAACCTGCTAGTCAGGTCCTCACTCCTACGTCTGCCAACATCGTTGCCTCCAGCACTGAGACAGATAATAGGATTGCTCCCATTACCTCTCATGATGTCGTCCAGACGGCTAACAATATCCTCCATCCCAGCCCCAGGAAAGCAAACCCTCTGTCTCCTACTCCTATCAATCAAACAGAAAGCCCTATCCATGTACCTAACCTGACTGTCCCCAACAACAACAATGTTTTTACCTTCCTTTGTGTCTTTCGTCGTGACGCTCCCAGAAGTCGACTCACATTCATCGGGTAGCACGGAGAATGGGTTCGATGTTTCCACAACATTCTCCTGGGTCTTCGTTGTTTCTACCTCTCCACCCGTCCTCTTGAGCCTTAACTTTGTCCCATGCGTTTTAGCCACTGTCCAGGTTCCTTTCCTGGCTTGAGGATTCTCAACAGGAGGATTACTACGAATCCTCTTATTTTCCTCAGTCAGTCGCTGTATCTCAAGCTTAGCTACCCTCAGTTCTTCCTTCAGCTGCTGGTAGAGTAGCTCAAGAGAGGACATCTTCTTCAGATTCTAATTTACGAGTTGGTAAATTAGACACATATGATGGACTGACAACATCGACTCAAGATTGAGGGCCTGACAACCTCACACTCCTCCTGTTCTTCACGATTCTCCTTTGTATGGACTGATGAAGCCACTGTGTGGCGAAACGTTTCCTCAATAAAAGATGATATCAAAGTTGTATTTAAAATTCTTGATACAGTAAAAAGACTTTTGAAAATAATTCCCCCCAAAATGCTGACGGATGTGTCTATAAGATTCCCTGTAAAATATGCGATAAAGTTTATTATGGTCAAACTGGTAAAAGTCTTGAACTAAGATTAAAACAACATAAATATAGCATTAGAACTGGATAAGATTCTAATGCTCTATTTATTCATGTGAGAGACTTTAACCATCCAATTGATTTTCAAAATGCTGAGAAGGTTGTATCAAGCAAGTCCATGGTTGAGAGGAATATATTAGAATCATGTTTCATTTAAAGCAGTTTTGAAAATAATATGAATATTTCTTTTGGTTTATATAAATTGGATTCATTTATAATTAATAAAATTTGGGAAGAATTTAATGATAAATTGGACTAATCTTAATTCTTGGGAAGAGTTTCAGGTCCTTTCTTATGTTCCTCTTCACAGAGTCGTGAGATGTTACGCTACTGTGAGGTGTTGTCTTTGTTAGTGTGATGTGACTGTGAGGTGTATTCTGCCCCTTTATAAGCCTTCTCACGTTTCCTTTTATAGTTCCTTGATAATGTGAGTAGTCACCACTCAGTGGTGGACCTGACTTAACTCAGTGAAGACGTGTCTTGTGTGCTCTCTGTGAATCTGAACAAGATGTTCTCTCTTGAGCTACTCTACCAGCAGCTGAAGGAAGAACTGAGGGTAGCTAAGCTTGAGATACAGCGACTGACTGAGGAAAACAAGAGGATTCGTAGTAATCCTCCTGTTGAGAATCCTCAAGTCAAGAGGGTAGAATTGAAAATTAGGTTGGGCAATTATTCTGTTAGTGGGATGGATTGTGAAGGACCTGCCTAGTATGGGCCAACAGGCCTGCTGCAGTGTTCCTCCTTTCTTATGTTCTTATGTTCTTATATATATATATATATATTTATATATATATATATATATATATATATATATATATATATATATATATATATATATATATATATATATATATATATATATATATATATATATATATATATATTGTATGCTTAAAAACATATTTTCTTTTTAACTGAAAACGAAAATACCGAATGCCCATCAGTGAAATATAAATATATGTACCTGTTTTTTTTCTGAACGCACAACATTAACCAAGAGGTTTGTAAATAACAGTATGTTCAGGTAACTTCCTCAGTGGAGGAACCAAAGATATAAGAGGGAGAAATAAAAAAAAAATTTTCTCTCAAACTCTTAAAAGCAGTCTCCATTTTTTTTCTTTTTCGGATGTTGGTTATGGTCATAAATAATTATAACATGTTGGCATTTAGGCTGAAATGGATGAAAGTACAGATTATGAATCAGGAATTTAAATGGGTTTGACCGCTGTCACTGTCGTTGTTTTCACCCTTACATCATTACCAGGTTATTTATTTCAGTCTGCTATTATTGTGTTTGCCAGAAAACCTTTGTCCAAGAATTAGTAGCGTCCTCTGCCTTGAAGATTTATTCCATTGTTTCGTGTTTTAAACTTGCTCAACACTTCAAATGTTTTATTTTTAGTGAGTCAAAGCCATTTAATATGATAAAGATTTGAATGAGATGTCTTCTAGATGTTACGAGTTTGGTAGCTCCTCTGTATACCATCTCCAGTATATCTTCGTCACTGACATAATTTTGAGACCAAAACTGGACGGCAGAGTCTAGATGAGTTTCCACAAGTGTGTTAAGGTATCATTATGTTGTTTAGTAATTTGTGCGCAAAGATTAGAGAGAGAGAGAGAGAGAGAGAGAGAGAGAGAGAGAGAGAGAGAGAGAGAGAGAGAGAGAGAGAGAGAGAGAGAGAGAGAGAGAGAGAGAGAGAGAGAGAGAGAGAGAGAGAGAGAGAGAGAGAGAGAGATAGAAAGAGAGAGGGAGAAGGTGTGTGGAAGGAGAGAGAACGAAAGAGAGAGATGAGTGGAAGGGAATGTTTTTGCTCTGTAAGAGAGAAGTAATATATGACGCGATTTTAGTGTAATAACTTTCATGATTGTGGTGTGTGAATGGGAGCTGCGGTGACTGGAACTGCTGATAAAATAAATCTGATTATCGATAGTGGTCAGCACGGTCGTTGAAATATAAGAAAATAATTCAAGTAGTCAGTATCAGCAGATTTTCTCGCGAAGAAACCTGGTAATGACCATTGAAAAAGAATGTATGAGTGGACTGGGCGTATGAGAATATGAGGCAATGTGCGGTTTATGACATTTATTGAGAACATTCTCTGTACACCAGGTACTGTATCATACTGCATGTCATATTGGGAAGATTCTCTATACACCAGGTACTGTATCATACTGCATGTCATATTGGGAAGATTCTCTATACACCAGGTACTGTATCATACTGCATGTCATATTGGGAAGATTCTCTATACACCAGGTACTTTATCATACTGCATGTCATATTGGGAAGATTCTCTATACACCAGGTACTGTATCATACTGCATGTCATATTATGAAGATTCTCTATACAGCAGGTACTGTATCATACTGCATGTCATATTGGGAAGATTCTCTATACACCAGGTACTGTATCATACTGCATGTCATATTGGGAAGATTCTCTATACACCAGGTACTGTATCATACTGCATGTCATATTGGGAAGATTCTCTATACACCAGGTACTGTATCATACTGCATGTCATATTGGGAAGATTCTCTATACACCAGGTACTGTATCATACTTCATGTCATATTGGGAAGATTCTCTATACACCAGGTACTGTATCATACTGCATGTCATATTGGGAAGATTCTCTATACACCAGGTACTGTATCATACTGCATGTCATATTGGGAAGATTCTCTATACACCAGGTACTGTATCATACTGCATGTCATATTGGGAAGATTCTCTATACACCAGGTACTGTATCATACTGCATGTCATATTGGGAAGATTCTCTATACACCAGGTACTGTATCATACTGCATGTCATACTGGGAAGATTCTCTATACACCAGGTACTGTATCATACTGCATGTCATATTGGGAAGATTCTCTATACACCAGGTACTGTATCATACTGCATGTCATATTGGGAAGATTCTCTATACACCAGGTACTTTATCATACTGCATGTCATATTGGGAAGATTCTCTATACACCAGGTACTGTATCATACTGCATGTCATATTATGAAGATTCTCTATACAGCAGGTACTGTATCATACTGCATGTCATATTGGGAAGATTCTCTATACACCAGGTACTGTATCATACTGCATGTCATATTGGGAAGATTCTCTATACACCAGGTACTGTATCATACTGCATGTCATATTGGGAAGATTCTCTATACACCAGGTACTGTATCATACTGCATGTCATATTGGGAAGATTCTCTATACACCAGGTACTGTATCATACTTCATGTCATATTGGGAAGATTCTCTATACACCAGGTACTGTATCATACTGCATGTCATATTGGGAAGATTCTCTATACACCAGGTACTGTATCATACTGCATGTCATATTGGGAAGACGCTCTATACACAAGGGACTGTGTCATACTGCGTGTTATTTATATTTTTCATATTAGTATATTCTGCCTTATTGAAAATACTTGTCGGTATATTTAACCCCTGATATACTTGTTAGAAGTGCTTATCCACATGCGGGGAAGAAAAAAACATTAGGACCTAAGACTAGAATAATAATATAGTAGGCACAGAATCTAACTTAAGGTACTCGCTTTAGTAGTGCGCCTTAGCAAATTGTTCTTACCTCTTATAACTGTATCCCCAAACTAATAATTTTCTGAAACGTAATTTATCCAAGTCATTTCCCTTTTTTTCAGCTATTTCTTTTCATAGATAATTCCAATGTCTTATTATTTTCCTATTTATTATTATTGAAAGGGTTAGTGGAAGAAGAGAAAGAAAGGTTGAAAATAAACAAGGAGGTACTAGGAAGTGTTTGTTATAAGTAATATAGGTGTTTGCATAAATATTAATAAGTGAACAATAATTAAATAATGGTGAGGAACTATTTATATCATTTAAGGATTCATAAAAAATAGTGTGATAAAGTGGATAGGGCAGCAATGTAGCAGATGTTGCAGATGAATGGAATAGGTGGTAGGTTACTAAAATCGGTAAAAGATCTTGAACTAGTGAAGCTCAGGGTCTAGAGACAAAGGACTTTTTTCCAGATAAAGTAGACCTTGGATGTGATTTCACCCTGGTTGTTTAATATATTTTTGGAAGGGGATGTAAATGAAGTAACTGTTAGGATGTAGGGAAAGTATGTAGGATCGAAAGTTACAAGGAATGGTAGATGAATTATAATGGACATGTTAAAGATGAAATTTAAAAGCGAAAACACAAAAGAGAAAAGACATGTGAGCTACAATAAGTGTTTATAGTGACAGCTTATCCGAGGGGTAAGATCTTGGAGGAAGTGAAGGTATTCGGATAATTTTGAGTAAACATATCGGCAGATGGGTCCATGAACGACAAAATAAACCACAGCATAATCAAGGTGATAAAGGTAGTTTGTGTGTTGAGGTTTTTGTGAAAAGAATGATATTTATGACAGCAATATAGAGAATACAAATACACCTTTCTTGGTAAAATAATAATTTTAAACTTATTTTCATTTAAACTGAACACAAACATGATTTCACTGTTAAGATTTGACCCATATGTGGCATTTTCAACGGGTTATTTCCTTTTATCTCTTCTCTGAGTAGAACTGATGCTAGTTTTCCTTTCTTTGAATCAAACCTGATTATCGTCTGTTTCCAGTTTAGCGCTTCCCCTTAAAAAAATAAATCGGCTTTACGTAAATCATTCAGTAGGCGAAAACAAAACAAAATTATAATTACAGAAGAGTTCTGAAGACGTGCACAACTAACCTCGCTTATCTTACCAAAACTTAATTAAACTCTTAAGGACATTCCCGCTATATTATAATATAATATTTCGGTGGTAGTCTTAACATAAGTTACACACGTAGCCATAACGCACTGATAATGACGGCACTTGGGTAGGGAAATAAATACCGAAACTTTGGAAAGTATTATTATATTATCAACTAAGGTTAATATCTAGGTACATGTTACTTTCGCTCTTTATTATAAATGCACAGTCAGTATTTCTAACCAGAAATTACCTATGACTGTGTAACAGAGATGCCTTTATACTGTCTGATCTTTACCTACAGTATATTACCCCTGTGGTTTAGCGCTTCTATTTGATTATAATAATAATTTACCTACAGTTAGTGACTTTTTCCCGTCCTCAACCCTGTGAGGACGGAATGATGACAAAAGATGTATGTTGGTGGCAGAATTATAACCCCAGCATCCCGCAACTCAAAGCACACTATAGGAATGGTGCACAGTGTGGCTTACGTTTCTAATGTAGTTAAATATTAGAAATAAAAATTTGATTTAAATCTGAAGAGGCGATTACAAGTTATTGCTCTATAACTAATATATGAATATTCTCAGTAAAATTGGCAAATTAGGAACTACTCAGTCCAGAATAAATTCAAATCTCTTACAAAGCATTATCATAATAGAAAATTTAAAATAGTTGTGAAAAAAGTTTTCTACTTACTTCTCGAAGAATATTATCCAGAAATTCACAAACACCTGAATTTTGACGCAGCTCAGAAGTTTCATTATCAAGTTATCGACGTTGAAGCTTCAAAGCTAATCGAATGAGTCATTCACAAATTATCACATGAAAATCCGAGATGCCATTCCCCAATTGCTTCTTCAAAAATGACCCATTGGCACTTATACAATCCAAAATTAATCCAAAATTTTCTGTAAGATTCATTAACATTTAGTGTTTAAAGGCGATCAGAACAGATATACTCTCTTTATCCACATAAATAATTTTGTTGAGGAAAACTGGCAAATCAAAAGTTACGCAACTCAAATTAAATTCAAATTTGCTTCGAGCAGTACGTCAACACTGAAAGTTTGAAGCCGACCAGAGAATACATTCTTAAGTTTGTATACTTGGGAAATTTGCACCTGTTAGCTTAAAACCAAAAATTTTGTCTAGTTCCTAAGATTAATCTGTCATTAAAGACTGGTGGAGTTCAGTAGAGGCCAAATATATTAACTAAATAAAAATAAATGTATAATATTAATATAAAATGTATCGGAAAAATGGCAACCACATATTCAACAGACACAGTCACCTTCTTCAAATACACAACTTACGGAAGGTTTAAGCCAATCTGAAGGTCAAAATATGAGTGACCAGAGGGTACATGCACTTACTAATTTTTCCAAGAACGTTTCCCTAGTTATAAATAACCAGAGTTGAAAATCTGACACCGATTGGATAAGACATTCTCAATTTCTAAACGAAAACCTTACGGGAAGTTAATGAATCTACTACAAGATCAGATCTACAAGAGACATAATTTAATTAGTATCCCGGAGACTTGGTGGGAAGTTAGGATCATTTGGGTTGTAAACAATGTCCCACCTTCAATGCCCACCCTCTCAAGCTCCCCGACTAACTCCGGGACCCTGGATTAGGAACATATGGTTAATGTACATTTATAATGAAAATTTGTCAGTAAAACTGACTACAGTAGGACCCCCGTATCCGCGGGGTATAGGTTCCAAGACTTACCCGAAACCGTGGATAGGTACATATATATGTACCTATGATGACGTTATTTGATAAATTACGCATAAGTGGAGAATTAGCAGTTTTTCACTGATGGGAAGCACTTCAGGGTTTCTCTTAGGTTTTGGAGAACTGCCATCATCACTACTTTTGCACTTCGGTGTCATTATTAAGCAAAATTAAGGGTTATTTTCGGGCCACAGTAAACAGCAGATAACTAAAACAGTGAAAACCAGTCCGCGGATACGGTGGTCCTACTGTGTTTAGCGGACTGTAAAATTAAGAAGACCTGACTAATTTATGTGTTTTGTTTTGTTTTCTCTACTAGGTTACAATTATTAATTACATTATTTCATATTAGGAACATTGGTGACATGTTCCGACGCCTCCAAAAGGAAGATTATATAGAAAATTGGCCAACCTCTATCAACCTTACCTGTTGTGTGGGGTTGAGTACACACTGGGAGGTGAACATTAATTATTGAAAACTGCACGTGATAGAGCCAATATGGCGTCCGTTCAGCTACCACGTAATGTTTTACTTTCATAACATCACTAATTTTTCCATTTCTTTTTTATCAAATAGCTAGACCCTTCCATATGTATTTCCTTTTAACGTATCTTGTAGTCTAGAAGTTTTTGATATTATTTCTATCGGCTACTTTTATTTAGAGAAACATTTGCGAACTCGTCAGTTTGTCTTCTCCCCGCACCTCCATGTTTGTTTTTCTCCGCTTCCTCCACCTATCTGGCTCACATACATTTATTATTGGAAAATTATTAAAATTTTCCACATTGCAGCCGGCCAGAGGTCGTTGTAGACTACTTAATTTGCTCCTTCTTCTATGAGACAATTCCAGCCAGCTGAAGCTTGAGTTACAATTCTCCTAGCAAGCCTATTACTTGAATTTCTTGGTCAGTGATGTCTTCATTTACACTCTTCGTAATGTTTCCATTAGATTGTAATTTCCCATTTGTTGTACACCATTTAATTCTAAGGAAATTAATTTATTAATAGTTCGTAGACTATCGTGACCATAGCACAGCATACAGACATTTCTAACACTTTGTGAGTCTGGGTATAATAATAACACGTTTCCCAGTGGTCAGAATGTTCAAATTTGCTCGGTATTAATTAATACAATATCACCGAGTTGAATGTTCTGCTTATTCACAGCTTCTGACGCACCATAAAAGTGTTCACACATTAGACCAATGATTAATCACTTTAACACACTAAATTTATCGCGCAATAATTATGCATTATTATAATCATCACTTTCTTGTGGAGTATCTCTAGACAAGTGCAGCCTCCAATTTTTGTCCAAATATTAAATGAGAAGGTGTTAAAATATCCACATCAGGCGTTTCACTAATGAATGTAAGAGGACGATTATTTATTCGATTTTCCGTCTCTACTAACACAGTACGGAATTCCTCCAATCTGATTCTTTTTCTGTGTAGTACCTTACATAGACATCTTTTTACTGTTCCTATCATTCGTTCAAACCGCCCTACCAAGGAGTTCTGGGGGTGATAAATTTCCAGACACACCTCGTTGGGATATCAGAGATTAAGCATCAATTTTCCTCTTATAACTTCATCAAATATTGCTCATCCCATACAGAATTAGTGGCATTATCTAAATTTATTACTCTTGGGCAGTTGTATAAACTGCTCTGCAGACAAGTCCTGCACAACTTCTAAATACACTGCCTGGGTAGCGGTACATGTGAATAAACACACACACTTCAAGGGAACACCATCTGGATCTCCATTTATAGTAAATGGACCACTATAGTCAACACCCATTACATCAAATGGCCTTATCAATTGTACACGTTCCCTTGGTAATGGTGGAGGTCCTGGGTACATACAGGTTCTGGCGTCAACTCGACGACATTACACAAGATTTAATATACTTTTATTTTTACACTTTGCTGCCCTTGCGGTATACATAAAGTTGCTGTAATACAGGTTAAAGTGCCCTGTGCCCCTGTATGCATTCTAATTTTGTGTGCATTTTAAATAATTAAGATTGTCAGATAATGGGTTTTGGGAAGATAAGATGTTTTGCATGCAGCCTACCTCTACACTGCAGCCTACCTCTACACTGCAGCCTACCTCTACACTGCAGCCTACCTCTACACTGCAGCCTACCTTTACACAGCAGCCTACCTCTACATCTAATTTTACTGACTCCTCCAGTCATTGATTATCAAAGCGGAAAATTCTGCCTTACACTACATAGCCTCCCGCTATTTTTAAGAGATTTAAGCCAAAGTTTTTTCACCATACCCTTCACAAATCAGGTATAATAATAACTCCCAATTAAACTATTTATTGACCCTACTGAGTCCTCATCTACAGAGGGTGCAAATTCTAAACCATTCTCTGAAAGCTGTCTAGTTGCTTGCTAAATACAACTACAGTTATTTTTCTCTGACAACCTATCTACTACAACTACACTGATACTCTTCCTCTCACCACCCACGCCCACACCCTGTCTACTACAACTGCACTGATACTCTTCCTCTCACCACCCACGCCCACCCCCTGTCTACTACAACTGCACTGATACTCTTCCTCTCACCACCCACGCCCACACCCTGTCTACTACAACTGCACTGACACTGTTCCTCTCACCACCCACGCTCACACCCTGTCTACTACAACTGCACTGACACTGTTCCTCTCACCACCCACGCCAACAACCTGTCTACTACAACTGCACTGACACTGTTCCTCTCACCACCCACGCCCACAACCTGTCTACTACAACTGCACTGACACTGTTCCTCTCACCACCCACGCCCAAACCCTGTCTACTACAACTGCACTGATACTCTTCCTCTCACCACCCACGCCCACAACCTGTCTACTACAACTGCACTGACACTGTTCCTCTCACCACCCACGCCCACACCCTGTCTACTACAACTGCACTGATACTCTTCCTCTCACCACCCACGCCCACAACCTGTCTACTACAACTGCACTGACACTTTTCCTCTCACCACCCACGCCCACACCCTGTCTACTACAACTGCACTGACACTGTTCATCTCACCACCCACGCCCACAACCTGTCTACTACAACTGCACTGATACTCTTCCTCTCACCACCCACGCCCACAACCTGTCTACTACAACTGCACTGACACTGTTCCTCTCACCACCCACGCCCACATAAATATTCACAGTGTCGTTGTGGGACTTTTTGCCTAACAGAAATCCAGAGTTTTAAATTTTCAGAATTCCCTCTTTCCACTGTTATACCTCTAAGGCTTTACAAATGTGCTCTGGGATCCTTGATCTAGCAAAGCACTTACATTTTTTTTTTCGTTTAGTATCCCGAATATTTACTTTCATTATTGGTAAGGCTACTTCAACAATTCCATTATCATTTACATTCACTGCTACGTTTATATTTGTAACAGCTGTGCCAGAGTTATTATAAACATAAACACCCTTGCACATCACAATATGGTGTCTTCCCTTCTGACACTGAGGGCAATTATTTAAATTAGTAGTGCAATCCTTCACATTATTATGCCTTAACACCTTGTACACCTGTTGAGTTTTTCCACTTTATCCTGCCTAATTTTCCAAGAATCATATGTATAACAAGTTTTTGAGGAATGATTACCTTGCCGAAAAAGACAATCCCGTGTTTAAGTATTTGTTTAATAAATTAGTTTATTAGCACATCGGCCGTTTCCCACCAAGGCAGGGTGGCCCGGAAAAGAAAAACTTTCATCATTCACTCCATCACTGTCTTGCCAGAGGCATGCTTACACCACAGTTATAAAACTACAACATTAACACCCCTCCTTCAGAGTGCTGGCACTGTATTTCCCATCTCCAGAAATCAAGTCTGGCCTACCGGTTTCCCCAAATCCCACTATAGATTTATACACTCGAAGTCATTCAACTTCGTTCCATCCTCTCTACATGCCCAAACCATCTCAATAACCCTTCGTCAGTCCTCTGGATAATAGTTTTGTTAATTCCACACCTCCTCCTAATCTACAAACTACATATTCTCTGCATTACATTCACACCACACATTGCCCTCAGACATGACATCTCCACTGCCCCCAGCCTTCTCCTTGTTGCAACATTTACAACCCATGCCTCACACCCATACAAAAGCGTTGGTATAACTATACTTCATACATTCCCCACTTTACTTCCATGGACAAAGTTCTTTGTCTCCACAGACTCCTCAGTGCACCACTCACCTTTTTCCCTTCGTCAATTCTATGATTCACTTCATCTTTCATAGACCCATCCGCTGACACGTCCACTCCTAAATATCTGAATACATTCACCTCCTCCATACTCTCTCCCTCCAATCTGATATCCAATCTTCCATTCCCTAATTTTTTTTATCATCATCACCTTACTCTTTCCTATATTCACTTTTAATTTCCTTCTTTTACATACCCTACCAAACTCATTAACCAATTTCGGCAACATCTCTTCAGAATCTTCCAAAAGCACAGTGTCATCAGCAAAAAACAAGTGTGACAACTCCCACTTTGTTTTAAATTCTTTATCTTTTAACGCCACACCTCTTGCCAACACCCGAGCATTCACTTCTCTTACAACCCCATCTATAAATATGTTGAACAACCATGGTGACATCACACATCCCTGTCTAAGGCCTACTTTTACTGGGAGATAATCTCCCTCTCGCCTACATACTCTAACCTGAGTCTCACTATCCACGTAAAAACTCTTTTCTGCTTTTAATAAACTACCTCTTATTCCATACATTTCCAACATCTGCCATATTAAGTACTTAATTCTCCTAATTTTCTATGTTGAATCTTTATTCCTGATTTCTAATATTATTTTTATTCTGGGATTAATTATTACAATTACCATTAGGGTATTTCTTCCCTTCGTGAAACTTAACATTATTATGAGATAACATCAATCATTATTGCTACCTCATCATAATTATTTGTTTGACTTGTTTGTAGTTGTACAATTAACTCTTGGATACCCTCTCTTATCTCTTCCAAGGAGAAGTATCCTTTATGGTACCTATTAGATAACCAATCTACAATTTATACTAGTCAGTTTATTTTGAACAATAACACTCAGTATCCAATCTGATTCTTCTATATCACATTTATTACTAGAAATTTTAAAAGTGCTTTCCAATTTGATTCGAAATCGCCGTAATTTTTTATAATTGTGCTCTGGAGTTTTTAGATTAAACACAATAGTTACTAGGTCCAACCTACTTTCTTCTAAACTATCATAGGTGACCTCTAATAGATCAACTGCTTCTGTGTAACTATTGTCTACATTTGGAAAACCGTGTATTAAAATACGTGCATCACCTCCTTCCAGTCCTTCAAGGTAAAATAATTTTGTGACATGCAATATTATTCATATTATGTACAGCCGCCTTGAATATGGACCAGAATTCTTCCCAGCTGTTTCCTGGATTAAATGTGGGTAGAGAGAATTCTGGGAGTGTGGGAAGAGACATATCTTACTCACATTACTATGTTATCTTCCTGCATTACTTACACTCAGTAATTTATTTTAGGCCATACTTTTACAATTCAATATCTTCTTCTGTAAATCGTAATATTGGGTGATCAAGAACTCCCTGTCTTGTTCATTTGAAAAAAAAATCAGCAAACTTTTTTTTCATGGTGTTTATACACTAAATTCTATGAGTCATGTCTATTTTCTAGTGAATCTAAATAGAGTTTTAAATTACCACTATTCACAGTTTTATTATTCATTATTTTCATACACTTATTATATGCTTTAGTTATATGACCTGTCCTTGAATTCAATACATTGTTTTAATATCCATGGATTTAGAATTTACATTAACTTAGAGTCTTCCATTGTTTATGTATAGATTAATCATTAAACAATTAATTTACACTTGGTTTTAAACACTATTACACAATGACACACTTTTTATAAAAAATTACCTTGAATAAATTCTAGCCAAATTTTCTAGTAAGAATATTGATTATGAATAACACGATTAGCAGCCTACTATTAGCCCTATTTGAGCTCAGTAACTTAAAAAAACAATTATAATATTTAAACTACACATTAGAAAATATTAATTTTTTTTTGTATCATTCTCTTTTTAGTCACACAATATACATTATTACATTATTATTTTTAGTAGGCACCAACAAATTACGACTTTGTTATTGTCAAGCCAAAATTATTTATTTTAATTACTTGATCATAACTGATCATCTTCTCATTATGACCCAGATCATTAGGGTCAAGATCACATCCGGTTCTTAAAGCAAAAACGGGGCCAGAATTATTTGGGGGATTTTTTCCGTAAACACAATCGCGAAATTACCATTCCAGCCAAACTCTGGGGAGAACACATAATACATAACCACACTGCAGCTTACTGAAGTTCATGTATCCTGGAGACTTGGTGGGAAGTTAGGAACATTTGGGTCGTAAACAATGTCCCTCGTCGCCCTTCGTCGCAAACTCCCCGACTAGCTCCGGGACCCTGGATTAAGAACACATGCTTTCTATGTAGTTATAATGAAAATTTACGTTAATAGAACCGACTATTAAGTGGACTGTATAATTTGTGTGTTTTGTTTTGTTTTCTCTACTAGATTACAATTATTATTCACATTATTTCATGTTAGGAACATAAGATTACATAGAAAATTGGCCAACCTTTATTAACCTGTTGTGTGGGGTTTAATACACTATGGGAGGTCAACATTGACGTTTGCCAACATGTTATCCGTTCAGCTACCACATCACGTTTTATTTTCATATATTCACTAATTCTTCCATTTCTTCATATATCTGGACCCTTCCAGATGTATTTCCTCTTCACGTATCTTGTAGTCTAAAATTCTTCGATAACATTTCTATCGGCCACTATTATTTAGAGAAACATTTGTGAACTCGCCAGTTTATCTTCTCCACGTACTTCCAAGTTTGTTTCTCTCTGCTTCCTCCACCACTATGTTTGTTTCTCTCTGCTTCATCCACTTCCATGTTTGTTTCTCTCTGCTTCCTCCACCTCCATGTTTGTTTCTCTCTGCTTCCTCCACCTCCATATTTCTTTCTCTCTGCTTACTCCGCCTCCATATTTGTTTCTCTCCGCTTCCTCCACCTCCATGTTTGTTTCTCTCTGCTTTCTCCACCTCCATATTTGTTTCTCTCTGCTTCCTCCGCCTCCATATTTGTTTCTCTCTGCTTCCTCCACCTCCATGTTTGTTTCTCTCTGCTTCCTCCACCTCCATATTTGTTTCTCTCTGCTTCCTCCGCCTCCATATTTGTTTCTTTCCGCTTCCTCCTCCTCCATGTTTGTTTATCTCCGTTTCCTCCACCTCCGTATTTGTTTCTCTCTGCTTCTTCCACCTCCATGTTTGTTTCTCTCTTATGAAAATTTTCCACATTTTTCATGAAAGTCCAATATGGTATTTTTAAATTAAAGCGGCAAATTGCTTACTCCGCCTCCATATTTATTTCTCTCCGCTTCCTCCACCACTATGTTTGTTTCTCTCTGCTTTCTCCACCTCCATATTTGTTTCTCTCTGCTTCCTCCGCCTCCATATTTGTTTCTCTCCGCTTCCTCCTCCTTCATGTTTGTTTATCTCCGTTTCCTCCACCTCCATATTTGTTTCTCTCTGCTTCTTCCACCTCCATGTTTGTTTCTCTCTTATGAAAATTTTCCACATTTTTCATGAAAGTCCAATATGGTATTTTTAAATTAAAGCGGCAAATTGGCTCCTACACCCCCAACATTCAATACCAAAATATTTCCCATTAATATACACTGCCAATTAGTGTTTGAAGCCTATTACATTTAAACCAAAATTTTTCAAAAAATTGTCAATTGAAAAATTGTATAGACTATAATAAATGCAAAGCGTACTTTTAATATAGCCAAAAACAGTGACAGTTTAAAGCCGATCAGGAGAGGCATTCTTCATTAATTACTCTGATTCATACAGTTCTGTGATATTTATAATACTAATTTAACTAGAATTTAAAATATATCAGAACGTCTCGAATCTCTCTTTAAGGTTGAAATATGCAATCAACAAGTTTTCTATTTTTCTTTATATATTGTTTATGACAATGATTTTTAAGAATGTCGGCAAAATTTCAAATTTGCTCGTTCGTAGATTAAACTGTTAGAGATCATCCATGATATAGAATGTATCAGTGTCAGTTTCATTAAAGCCGATTAGAAAATACATTATTTAGTTATTAAACGCCAAGTCAGTAACATAATTTATTTAATAAGTTTGGCAAACCGAGTCTAATGTAGCCTAATTACAATGCAGATCTTAAGTTCAGCAAAACACAGCAGGTGATGAGAGAGATTCCTCTGTTATCATACATACTTCATTGATTCCAAAATGTTTTTAACTATTTAAGTATACTGACAATTTTGCTAAATAAAATAAATGTATTGAGTATAGTTCTGTCTGTAAGATGCAATACCCATTAAATGTTGAAGCCTCATTCAATAGAATATGTTCGGTCTGAGATTATTGTGTTTTTATGTACTATTAGCATGCTGACTCGAAATTCAGCCAGCATGTCATAATTTTAGTTATTGTATGACATATAATTTCAAGAATTGTTTATTAATAAATCACGTTCCTTTAAACGTTACAGCAAAGGAAATACATCAATCAATACAAGCGCATTCTCTATTATAAAGTAACTGCTAAAAATGCTTCAAGGACATTAACACATATTCTCACTGGAAGCAGAAAATATTTAAAAATGTTTAAGCATTTGGCTTGACGCTTATGATTAATAGTAAAAACAACAACAGTAGTCTTCCATCATGTTGGGACTGAAGCACCTCTGAAAGCGTACCTTAAGTTTAGCGTCATTTAAAATTACTCCTTTGCTTTTTTCCTTCATGTAAAGAAATTATGCGTTTTCACCATCCAAAACCTTTACAAACCATACCCCTTGCATTTGTGGTCACAGTGGTGCCTATGCTAACCTTCCTATGGTGTATAAAAATACCTAGTTGGATGAATCTTATTGTAGCTAGCTGGCTCAGTGGCTAACTCATCGGTCTGGAGTTTTATAACTCTGATCGCTGGTTCTAAACCCACCCATGGTATGGTTTGTTTGCAATCTTGTCATTACGATTTCGTGAGTCAAGCCTTTACAAAGTTTTTCATAAGGCCCAACTTTATTTGCACTGGTGGAAGAAACATAATTTGAAGACGCGCCAGTGGCATATTGTTGTATGCTAAATTTACCTGTTAAAGGGTTTTTTCTTGCCAGCTATTCTCGTAGCATCGTTATGACTATTACACAAACAAAGGAAGCTCATGTGCTTTGTTTCACCAAGTTGAAGACCAAGTATTAACTTTGTCACTTCTAAGTCCTCATATATATTCCACTTGTGATCGTTGTATTTTCTGAGTCTTAGTAGCATTTCCAAGGACTCGTATGTTTCCTTTAACCCAAGGGCATGAGCCACTGGCACAAATGGTTTTTCATTGTTATTGTGAAGGAATACGGACTTCAAACGGTCCTTGCTGAAATCGACGAATAGTCTTAATTCACATTCAATGTTTATAGCCTTCAGTAGTGTGCAAATTAATTGGGGCAGGAATAAATTTTGGGATTATCTCGAAATATGTTTCAGTCTGCGGCATAATTAATGTAGTTTAGGTTCTTTTCCTTTAATAAGAGTTTGTTACCGACTTCTGGTAACCATCCAGCTGTGGAGTTACTCTGAGACTCGACACCTACAGTACAACAGCTGTTGCACTGTAAGGTTATTCCTGCATGTGTTCCATGAGTGAATGTGGCTTCGCCTCATTCATGGTGGATGTTACAACTAGGAAATGTGTAAGTATTGTAGGTCTAAGAAATCATGCTGATTTGATTATCAGACAGATCACCGGATGCTGAAGAGACCTGATGACACTGGTGTGTTGTGGAACACTGCGTTCAGGAAGATGTGGAAGAAAACGCATCAAAACATCTCACTATCACTAAGTTATCGTAAGAAATAGTGTGAAGAATCCCAAGAAAACCAGCAAAGATCTACAGAGATTTGGTTTCAGTTGGCGTAAATGTTGATTCTTCAACTCTTCGACGAAGGCTCCTTAAAGTTGGCAGAACTGCCAAAAAGTCGCTAAGAAAAAACGTCTGCGGTTGGCACTCAATCATAAGGGATGGACGAGAGATGAATGGAGAAAAGTTATATTTTCAGATGAGGTGAATATTGAAGTACATGGGTACAGATCAGTGGTAGTGAAACGGAGCGAAAGCAAACCTCTTCAGAATGGACACAACAAGCGCCAAAACACCCACCTAAGATGATTTGGGGAACTTTTACTGTTAAAGGCCCTGGAAGGCTTGTTATTGATGAGAGAACGATAAAGAGTGACAGATACAAGGCATTCCTGGCAACTCATTTACTTCCCATTGTGGACAGAGACTTTCCTGATGGAGAAAGCATCTTCCAGCAGGATCTTGCTCTATGTCACATTTCCAGAAAAATGATGACATTCTTCGAAGAGACTTGACTAAGCGTTCTAAATTGGCCTGGAAACTCTCCTGACCTCAACCCAACTGAGAATCTATAGGCAATAAGAAAACGCGATCAGGATCGGGAAACATTACTGTTCAACTGTTGAGAAACTAACTGTTGCTGTTATTAGGACCTGGTTCCTCGACGAAGAACTTGCCAAAATGTGTTCAATATGGTCGATTCTGTTCCAAAGCGTCTAGCAAAGCTAATAAAATAAAAGGGTAGTAATATCTCTTATTAAAACAATTATATGTCCTATCATTGCCGTGCACTTTTCAAATAAACATTAATTTTTTAAATAAATGTCTTGTTTCATCACTGTTCCAATTAATATACACACTACTGTAATCCCTTCAGGACCATTCACATCAGTTCAAAAACGGACACCATTTGCTATTTAATAGAATGCCGCCAAATTAGTAGGAGTGCACGAAAATAAAATATTTTTGTTCATTTTGCTTAAAGGTTCTTGTAAGCGCGATCTAAGCAATTCTGTCATCTGCTCTATTAGGTCAAGGTCCCTGACAAGATCATTTAACGCTAAAGAGTGATTAAGTGAAGTTATTTCAGAGTGTCAGATACTAGTGGTTCATAAAGATCAGGGTTATCAGTTTATTCACTAGTATTATATTCACCGTAATAAGAAGGTATATCAGTGTCATAAGCAGGTATAGCAGTGTCATAAGCAGGTATAGCAGTGTCATAGGCAGGTATAGCAGTGTCATAAGCAGGTATAGCAGTGTCATAAGCAGGTATAGCAGTGTCATAAGCAGGTATAACAGTGTCATAAGCAGGTATATCAGTGTCATAAGCAGGTATATCAGTGTCATAAGCAGGAATAGCAGTGTCATAAGCAAGTATAAGTGTCATAAGCAGGTATATCAGTGTCATAAGCAGGTATATCAGTGTCATAAGCAGGTATAACATTGTCATAAGCAGGTATATCAGTGTAATAAGCAGGTATAACAGTGGCACAAGCAGGTATATCAGTGTCATAAGCAGGTATATCAGTGTCATAAGCAGGTATATCAGTGTCATAAGCAGGTATAACAGTGTCATAAGCAGGTATAGCAGTGCTATAAGCAAGTATAGCAGTGACATAAGCAGATATAGCAGTGTCATAAGCAGGTATATCAGTGTCATAGGCAGGTATAACAGCGTCATAAGCAGGTATAGCAGCGTCATAAGCAGGTATAGCAGTGTCATAAGCAGGTATAGCAGTGTCATAAGCAGGAATATCAGTATCATAAGCAGTTATAGCAGTATCAAAAGCAGGTATAGCAGAGTCATACGCAGGTATAGCAGTGTCATACGCAGGTATAGCATTGTCATAAGCAGGTATAGCAGTGTCATAAGCAGGTATAGCATCGTCACAAGAAGGTATAGCTGTGTCACAAGCAGGTATAGCAGTATTATAAAGTATAACAGTGTCATAAGCAGTTATAGCAGTGTCATAAGCAGGTTTAGCAGTGTCATAAGCAGATATAGCAGTGTCATAAGCAGGTATAGGAGTGTCATAAGCAGGTACAACAATATTATAACCAGGTATAAGTGTCATAAGCAGTTATAGCAGTGTCATAAGCAGGTATAGCAGTGTCATAAGCAGGTATATAAGTGTCATAAGCAGGTATAGCAGTGTCATAAGCAGGTACAGCAGTATCATAAGCAGGTATAACAGTGTCTTAAGCAGGTATTGCAGTGCCATAAGCAAGTATAGCAGCGACATAAGCAGGTATAGCAGTGTCATAAGCAGGTATATCAGTGTCATAAGCAGTTATAGCAGTGTCATAAGCAGGTACATCATTGTCATAAACAGGTACATCAGTGTCATTAGCAGGTATAACAGTGTCATAAGCAGGTATTGCAGTGCCATAAGCAAGTATAGCAGCGACATAAGCAGGTATAGCAGTGTCATACGCAGGTATAGCAGTGTCATAAGCAGGAATAGCAGTGTCATAAGCAGGTATAGCAGCATCATAGGCAGGTAGAGCAGTGTCATAAGCAGGTATAGCAGTGCCATAAGCAAATATAGCAGAGTCATAAGCAGGTTTAGCAGTGTCATAAGCAGGTATAGCAGTATCACAAGCAGGTATAGCAGTGTCATAAGCAGATATAGGTGTGTCATAAGCAGGTATATCAGTGTCACAAGCAGTTATAGCAGTGTCATAAGCAGGTATAGCAGTGTCATAAGCAGGTATAGCAGTGTCATAAGCAGGTATAGCAGTGACATAAGCAGGTATAGCAGTGTCAAGCAGGTATAACAGTGTCATAAGCAGGTATAGTAGTGTCATAAGCATGTATAGCAGTGTCATAAGTATGTATAGTAGTGTCATAAGCAGGTATAGCAGTATCATATACAGGAATAGCAGTGTCATAAGCAGGTATATAAGTATCATAAGCAGATATAGCAGTGTCACAAACAGGTATAACAGTGTCATAAGCAGGTATGACAGTGTTATAAGCAGGTATAACAGTATCATAAGCAGGAATAGCAGTGTCATAAGCAGGTATAGCAGTGTCATAGGCAGGTATATCAATTTCATAAGCAGGTGTTGCAGTGTCATAAGCAGGTATAGCAGTGTCATAAGCAGGTATAGCAGTGTCATAACCAGGTATATCAGTGTCATAAGCAGGTATAGCAGTATCTTAAGCAGGTATAGCAGTGCCATAAGCAGGTATAGCAGTGTCATAAGCAGGTATAGCAGTATCATAAGGATATATAGCAGTATCAAAAGCAGGTACAGCAGTGTCATAAGCAGGTATAGCAATGTCATAAGCAGGTATAGCAGTGTCATAAGCAGGTATAGCAGTATCTTAAGCAGGTATAGCAGTGCCATAAGCAGGTATAGCAGTGTCATAAGCAGGTATAGCAGTATCATAAGCAGGTATAGCACTGTCATAAGCAGGAATATCAGTGTCATAAGCAGGTAGAGCAGTATCGTAAGCAGATATAGCAGTGTCATAAGCAGGTACAGCAGTATCATAAGCAGGTATATCAGTATCATAAGCAGGTATAGCAGTATCATAAGCAGGTATAACAGTACCGTAAGCAGATATAACAGTGTCATAAGCAGGTATAACAGTACCGTAAGCAGATATAACAGTGTAATAAGCAGGTACAGCAGTATCATAAGCAGGTATAGCAGTATCATTAGCAGGTATAGCAGTGTCATAAGTAGGTATTGCAGTATCATAAGCAGGTATAACAGTATCATTAGCAGGTATAGCAGAATCATAAGCAGGTATGCAGTGTCAGGAGGATGTATTCCAGTGTCATAAGGAGGTATAGCAGTTTCATAAGCAGGTATAGCAGTTTCATAAGCAGGTATAGCAGTTTCATAAGCAGGTATAGCAGTGTCATCAATATGAAGCTCAGGTTTTAATTCTGGATATAGTGTTTTTCTTGGAGGAAGCGACCACATTCAGGTGATTCTGCAGTTCTCACCACTCCATTGCTACTGTAAATGACATTGATATATGTTCCTCAGTCAACCACTGCATCAATCCAGAGGCACAAACAGTACAGCATATGTATAAAGCCCATGTTTTATCTTTATTGCATATCTTGCAAGGAAAGTAGTGCTTGTATGCAATCTTAACACGATTTTGTGTTTAATTTATAATGTGTTGCATACACCACTTGCATAGCAAAAGTTGTCTTCACCGTTCAGTCATCTTCGTCTGTTATGTTTATCCGAAAAAGATATTTAATACAATGGTACAAAAGAATTCCAGTGTAAATGTGGATATGTGAATGTGGCAGAGAAATACAATTAGGTTCAATAAACATCAATGCTCACAATAAATAGTAACCTTTTGTAAATAAGTTTGAAGACAGCGACGGCCAGAGAACAACTGATGCTCTCCCACTCTTCCTGAGAAGCTGACATGATGCGTAGGAGCCGGAAGGCTTTCCTCTGAGTGGTATTCCGCTTCATACATATAATATAGAACCACAAGTGTTGGGAACATCCTAAGTCGTGAGTCAATTCTGACTTTACATTCAGTTTCAGAATGCTAAAAATAACAAAAACTTTTATATCTATATATAAAGCAAATTTATTGTTGATACATTTTAAGTGATTAAACAAGTGTGATTAAACAATTTTTCTTCTCAAAATTTAACAAAGAAAATACGTAACATGATATGTTAACACATCAATAACATTCTAAATCTTCTTGTAATTAGTACACTCGAGTGTTGAATGTTTGAAGCACAACAAAAGGGTCTTTCTTTAGTTATCGCAGAGAAACAAAATTTAAGCAATAGGTTATATAACAATAACATTAGGGCACCCATTTATGCCAATAGTTGCATGAAATGTTTCCCTATTACAGTAAACCAGCACTGAAAGTTTGAAGAAGGTCGGAGGAAGCGTTCATAAGGAAAGAAGAAAAATAGGGGTAGAAAAAATATGAAAAACAAAACAGGCAACCACTTATCAGTACCCCACTGCGGATATGTAATTAGGAACACAACAGACAAGGAAGCCTACAGATGGTTTTGGAGAAAGCTGCAGGATTCGGCTGACATGGTGTTACATTAATTTAATCGCAGCAAGGGCAAAGTTTTGAAAATTGGATAAAGTCAAACAAAGAAGATTAAAAACAGAGTACAAAGCTTCGAAAACAAAGGCTGCAAACCTCATGGTGACCATAGTTGTGTGTATATTACCTGAGTATATCAACCAAGTAAGTTGAGAAGCTAACAAGAGTCTGGTAAGTCTAATTGTAGCAGTCACCAACCTCAATAAGGAAACATGCACAACAGTATGGTAACATGTGTTAGGCTCCACCCCCTCCTTGGAGAACGCAGAGCAAATAAGTAAATCAACACTTGATAAAGCATGTGAAGAAGATTAAAAGAGTGTAGAGGTTGGCAATGAGACGGGTCCCACTACTAAGTGGTAGGGGAGGTAAGTACAGACTGATGGAGTGTAATATGATGACACTAGAGATAATTAGAACTAGGGGTGACACAATATCGATGTACAAAAGACTACAATGAGATGATTGGGTGAAGATAAACAAAATGTTCGAGTGGAAGGAATCAGGTACACATGGGCACAGCTAGACTTAAACACAGAGGTGGACCAGGGGGATGTTAGAAATGATTTATCTTTAGAATGGCCTGAAGGTCGAAAATGGTTTGAGGCAGAATTCAAGTATAGTTTTACGAATAGGTAATAAGGTCAAACAGCCAGTAATATCCAATGGAGACATGGAACCACCTCTCTGCAAACATATATAAGTGAGCACACACACAAATAGAAATACACACAAACACTTTCAAAAACAAATACGCACCACACACACACAACCCTGCAACCACAGATATGTGAGTACACACACACACACACAAACACACACACACACACACACACATACACACCTGACAACACTGGAGGACAGGAGAGTTAGGGGGATATGATAACGACATATAAAATACTGAGAGGAATCGACAATGTGGTCAGAGACAGGATGTTCCAGAGATGGGACACAGCAACAAGGGGTCACAGTTGGAAGTTGAAGACTCAGATGAATCACAGGGATGTTAGGAAGTATTTCATCAGAGTTGTCAGGAAGTGGAATAGTCTGGGAACTGATGTAGTGAAGGCAGGATCCATACATAGCTTTAAGAAGAAGTATGATAAAGCTCATGGAGCAGGAAGAGCGACCTAATAGCGACCCGAATGGAAATAATGAAAGAAAAAGAACAACAATACATAAATGAGATTATAAAATGCATTGCAGATTTCAGCTTTCAGTAAATTTCTTTTCATGTGAACGTATTGGAGGAAAGATAAAGATAATCATTTACGCAGATTAAGTATTAAGAAGAATATTCATAAAAGCTAAAAACATTAAGGTAATGACGGGTAATATAATATACAAATTAAACAAGATCGTTTAAAGAAGAGAATAGAAGTAAGGAAAAATAGTGAGTTGAATAATGGTGTTGAGTTGAATAATGGAGGTGAGTTGAATAATAGAGGTGAGTTGAATAATGGTGTTGAGTTGAATAATGGAGGTGAGTTGAATAAGGGTGTTGAGTTGAATAATGGTGGTGACTTGAATAAGGGTGGTGAGTTGAATAATGGTGGTGAGTTAAATAATGGTGGTAAGTTGAATTAGGGTGGTGAGTTGAATAATAGTGGTGAGTTGAATAATTGAGGTGAGTTGAATAAGGGTGGTGAGTTGAATAATGGTGGTGACTTGAATAAGGGTGGTGAGTTGAATAATGGTGGTGAGTTAAATAATGGTGGTAAGTTGAATTAGGGTGGTGAGTTGAATAATGGTGGTAAGTTGAATTAGGGTGGTGAGTTGAATAATGGTGGTGACTTGAATAATGGTGATGAGTTGAATAATGGTGGTGAGTTGAATAATGGTGGTAAGTTGAATTAGGGTGGTGAGTTGAATTAGAGTGGTGAGTTGAATAATGGTGATGAGTTGAATAATGTTGGTAAGTTTAATTAGGGTGGTGAGTTGAATAATGGTAGTGACTTGAATAATGGTGGTAAGTTGAATTAGGGTGGTGAGTTGAATAATGGTGATGAGTTGAATAATGGTGATAATTTGAATAATGGTGGTGAGTTGAATAATGGTGATGAGTTGAATAATGGTGGTAAGTTGAATTAGGGTGGTGAGTTGAATTAGGGTGGTGAGTTGAATTAGGGTGGTGAATTGAATAAGCGTAGAAGTGATGACGAATAGAAGAAGCTCTTTTTACAGAACAACAAAACCATACAGACGCATTAAATGTTTTTTTAAAATAATAACCACAAAATAAATGAAAACCACAAAAAAGTGGGAAAACGAGAAACAGTTAAAAACGACACTTTTGTGAAGATTGTTGACAATAATAGATGGATTACTCTAAAAAAATATTAAAAATAAGGAACATTATAAATAAAAATAAAACTGAATTACTGGGACTTTGCAAGTCAGGATATAGTGAAATTGTGTCTGTACGGTGGATGCAGATGTGTAATCCTGATAGGTATTGGTATTAAGATGCCATATGTAAAACAAGCTTTTATTGGGATTGTTTCACTCAAGGTTGAGCAAATTTAGTATAATAGCTTAAGTGAAACTATACTATACTATACTATACTATATGAGGCTTCATGTTAGGGACATTACTCACTCAGGAGGAGAAACTGATCAGGAAAGAAAGGAGGAAGACTGGCAATGTAGGTCAAATAATCTCTTCAAGATATGGAAAGTGAAATCGAAAATACTGAAAATGTTGAAATCTTGGAGAAAGGAGTACAAAACAAAAGGGAAAGCTCTTAGTAATATCCAACATTTAATAGCACTTGGGGAAAGAGAAGAGTTCGATAAGATAAACGAAGGATTACATTTTATCCCTAGGAAACTATTAATGAAATGTGGCAGTGATAAAGAAAAAGTTTGGATGCTTGGTGAATTTAAATATATAGACATAAATTGGGAAACTGTATATAAATAAACAGTCGATTTCCACAACTTAATGAGACATTTTTTATGCATGAGGATATAAGCATTTGTCAGGATATACACATGCGACAGGATATACACATGCGTCAGGATATACACATGCGTCAGGATATACACATGCGTCAGGATATACACATGCGACAGGATATACACATGCGACAGGATATACACATGCGACAGGATATACACATGCGTCAGGATATACACATGCGACAGGATATACACATGCGTCAGGATATACACATGCGTCAAAATATACACATGCGTCAGGATATACACATGCGTCAGGATATACACATGCGTTAGGATATACACATGAGTCAGGATATATACTTGACCTGAGAAAAAAAAAATCAACATAACCTATTTAAACCCATATGGAGTGATTGATAATGTTCTATTAGAAATAATATGAGAATTGAATTATGACTAAGTAGATGAAAAAAAATACTTCCTGGGACAACTAGATTATAAGACAGGTATTTACAAGGCTTTTCAAAGTATTTGAGATAAATGGAACAATATAGAGCAAAGAACAGATATGAGTAATCTGTACAAAGAGTTCTGAAGAAAATGGATTTAAATAGTTTATTCCAAATACGAATATAAGACTAAATATTGATGAATGGCTTAATGATAGATGGAGAGAAATAAAAAAAAAATAAGACAGGGTTTGGAATCAATATAGAAATCTAACCAATGAAGAAATTTGTCTGAGATTCAGTGAGGCTGAAAATGACTACTTAAATGTAAAAAGAGAGGAAGAAAGAAATTTCGAAAATAAATAGCAGGCCATGAGCAAGTTAGAGCCCAAACTTTTATTTAAGTTTGAAGCTACATATAGGATGGTACAAACAGGAAATTACAAATAGATAATTACACAGAGTTTGTCAGAATAACGTGTGCTCACTGTGTTGAAAGTTTTCAAGTACCCTAACGTAAATGAGATTTTTTTATGCCTCGTTGAAGTACACACTTTATAATGTGGAACCGATAATATTTTGTAAATGCTAATTAACTTTGCACACTTGACAATGTTTGGATGTTAAAATTGCTGCTTTGGGATCAGACAATACAAGGTACGGGTAAAAGTCTGTTATTTATTGTATTACAGGAATTTTGTGGAACTGTGTTGTAGAGAGAAGGGCGGGGGAGATACAGTGTTACAGTTTGAAAAGTAAAGGGGGAAGGGATGATCAGTGAAGGGTTGGCATTTAATTAACGACAAACTAGAATTTCTGAATTTGCTGATATAGAGAACTGACAGACACTGCAACATCATGGGAACTTGATACAAGGAATTCTTCAATACTTGTCCAACCTTTTGGACGAAGACCTAATTACACTAGTGGATGGTTCCACTGTGATCCCGCCTCCTCCTGCTTCCACTCACCTGACTACACTATATAAGCCACTTCTACGGCCCTATGCTGTACTTTCTACAAGATTGATGGACTGAACACATCGATTCCAGGCTGAGGGACTGATTACCTCAAACTCCTCCTCTCCTTGCCCCTGCTTTGTATTGGACTGAAGAAGCCACTGTGTGGCGAAACGTTTCATTAATAAAAAATTTCATATGTTGCATAAGTGTCTCAATCTTCAACTTGTCGGTTTTCAAACCATTTTTCACACTTGATGATGTACTTCACCACTCCGTGTTCTGGAGTCTTTTTGTTTCCACTGTGAATACTTCTTGAAATCTCTTATTGAGTTCCTCACATACTTCTTGGTCATTTCTTGTGAGCTCCCTTCCTTCCGTCTTCAGCCTGATTACTTGGTTCTTTACCATTGTTTTTCTCTATGTGGCTGTATAATGAGGAGCATTGAAAAATACCAATTTTAGAGATGCAAGCTGCAGTTTTCAGGCATTATTTGTATGGTCACAACAAACTTCTGTGCAGAATTTCAGACTATTTCATGCCCATTTACCCCGCAGCATCGCGATCGACTTTTCGTCAAATTATACACCATTGAAAGCAATTAGTTATAATTTATTGGTTGTCAGGATAATAATCAAGTGTATATGGTTTATATAATTTTTGTTTGTGAAGATTGTATAATCAAATGTACATGGGGTATATCAATCATCAATTATATAATTTTAAACTATTACAAGTTATAAGTGTAGTGTTTCTTGGTGCGGAACTTGGGCATCACTTTCCTGGGAAATATTCTTTGCCTGATATATCCATCTCTTGCCTTATTTCCAGTCACTTCAGTGCAGCTTCAGTCATCAATGTTATCCCTCAACAGCTTGAGTGTTGTTTGGCCACTTGGGCACCTCCAGTCGAGTCTCAATAATTTTCAGAATCTGTTGATCTATAGAGGAGCAATGAAAGGAGGCTCAATTTTAAGTTCAGTCTTCCAGTCAATCATGGAATGATAGTTCCTTGCTTGCCACTTTAATTTGGGAATCACTACTTTTCTTGAGTTGACAATAGGAGCCACATTGTCATTCAGTTCATCTTCACTGTCATCCTCATCATCAGTGTAGATAAACAAGTCCTCATCAACAGCATCAGCAGAATCCTCTCCATCCTCATCATAGCTCATCATAGTCTGCTGATTCTCTTCTGTAATTTTTCTTATCAATGACACAGCTTTGTCTCTCACAGTCATGTCTTCATCAGCGCACATACCAAGAAGCAGCTGACCTGTGTGAACAAAGTAGGAATTTCTTTGGACAGTCTTCTTTACTATCTTCTTTTCTTCACTGTTCAGATGTCTCATAAATTCCAGTGACTGGAAGATGTTCTTTAGACCGTGTCTGACATAAGGTGCAGCTTGATGTGGAACCACATTGGAGCACTGAACTTTAAAATCATAATGACGACTCTTTTTAGCTCCTGACTGGGTCTTGATGTTGCCACATACAACCTAAGGATCCTACTCCATAAAGTATTCCACCTTGACACACACGGTGGACCTGGTTCAAGAGCAGCCAAGTCATCATCAACCACACCTGTGATCACTCCTTTGCAAATCCTATACAAAGTATTTCTGGTCCCCGGACAGATCCTCTGACACCTTGTTATTCAGAGCAGGGAAATCAGTGTAATTGACTGGCTGGAAAGCAACAACTTGCAGCTCAGACAGAGGATCCTTGATTTACTTGCCAATGGGACCTCTCCAATGCTCAGGACCACTTGACTTACCATCATAGTAGTAGAAAACAGCCCGGAATGGCAGCTCATTTCCATGAAGCTGACAGATGAAATAATGGACCGGATGACCAAGAAACATTTCAAGATGATGAATGGCTCCATTGTCAGCTCTGACATTTACGTTGGTTCCGTCACCACCAACACATACAACAGCTTCCCAGTTAGTTTCTGTTCCACCAGAATAGAGGTGGCAATCTCCTTGTCATGGCCTGACTTGGGAGTCACATGAGTGAGATATTCAGTGTCGGGCTCCACCATGATGACGTAATGATCTTTGACCACTATCTTCGGACTCCATTTCTTGGTCTTCTCATTCTTTGTCATTACATGAGTGGTCTTCTTACCATCAAAATACAGTGATGTGATATTTTCCAAGTTTGCTAGTTCATTTTCTTGCCTCTTTCGGTATTTGTGTTTCTCATCTGACTATTGTCGTCCTTGGTGATAATGCCATAGTCCATTGAGGTAGCGGTAGCAATGGCAGCTTCAGCATCATCACTGAGAAAGTTAGTTAATGTTTATAAATACTGCAGAGTACATAGATATAGTACATAAAACATTGCGCTGCACTACTCAGTAATACAGACATTAAAAAATTTCAATCTCAAATGCCGTAGGCTAAGCCTCAACCAATCAACTTCATATTTGGCACTGAATCTAAGATGTATATAAGGAACAATGCCTGAAGAGTGCAGCTTTGACAAAATTTTCAATGCTAAGTACTGTACAACAGCTTTTGTTCAGACTTAGTTTTCGCTGCTGTGTCATTTTCGTATTGTTGCTGGGTCTCCCTCCTTACTTGAGCATATTCATTTCTGGCTCTTCGACTTCTCTTCTTATTTCCCTTGGCCCTATGCCTAGTATATTTCTTCCATTCTCGATTGCATATGGTTTTCTCCTCTCTACACCTCTGGGTGAACCAAGGGCTCGTCCTGGCCTTCTCGTTTTGTTTATTGCCCTTGGGTACAAACCTCTTCTCTGCTGCCTTGCAGATTGTTGTCACATATTCCATTATCTCATTTACTGATTTCTCTGCCAGTTCTCTGTCCCACTGAACTTCATACACGAAGTTCCTCATGCCTGTGTAGTCCCCTCTCTTGTAATTTGGCTTCATTCGTCCTGCCCTTCCTGCTTCCCTCTCCACTTGTAAGTCTATTATGTATTCCAAGCTCAGAACCACGTGATTGCTAGCTCCGAGGGACCTTTCGTATGTGATGTCCTCAATATCTGCATTGCTCAAGGTGGATACTAGGTCCAGTCTTGCTGGTTCTTCCTCTCCTCTCTCTATGGTAGTCTCCCTAACGTGTTAGTGCAGGAGGTTTTCAGTACTACATCCATCATCTTAGCCCTCCATGTTTCTGGGCCTCAATGTGGCTCCAGGTTTTCCCAGTCAATTTCTTCGTGATTGAAGTCTGTAGACAGCCAATGTTGTCTGCCAGCTGAGTTCATCTTTCGCGGCACTACGCTGCTGACACCTAGTGGCATAGGCCTAGCAGCTAAGCCAGTCCTACGATTATTCGCCCTCACTTGGCGTCCCTTCCACCTAGGAACAACAGCTCCCCTCCGGACTGGCTTCGGCCTACCTCACTGCCCGCTGTGAACCCTGTTTAACAATAAATACGAAGCTAGTCATCGATGGTATTCTATCGATCCTATCTCTACGCTACCCGGCAGGTAATCGCAGCCCCCAGACTCGGCGAAATAGACATTAAAACAAGTCATCCACAACAAGTAGCTTTGCCTGATTACATGGGCCCTTCTGGCCACTGCAGCCAGTGTGTTAACCATCGCTCTGTTACTCTCATCAAATTCTTGTTTTGGCCTCCTACTATTCTGCAGTGGGCTATACATCACTGCAATTACTACCTTGGAACCTCCAGACTGAAGTGTTCCTATTATTAAGTCCCTTGCTTCTCCTCTGTCTCCTCTCTGCAGCTCAAAATCCAATTGGTTTTCGATGTGCAGTGCCACTCCTCCACCCCGTCTGTTTCCTGTCTTTCCTTAGGATCTGATACCCAGTTGGAAAGATGGCATCTGTTATCATACCCATGTGTTTGTTTTTTGTGATAGCTATGATATCTGGTGATGCCTTTTTTATTATTTCGTGCTACTCCTCCCATTTGTTTGTTATTCCATCAACGTTGGTGTACCAAACCTTCAGTTTCGTCTCCAACACTTCTTTCTGGCAGGTCTGTGGGGGTTGGAGGAGTGGGACACCTGGCAGGTGTCTGTGAGATTCTACTGCTCTGTGTGTGTGTATGTGTGTGTGTGTGTGTGTGTGTGTATGTGCTCACCTAGTTGCTGTGGTTTCAGGGGTCGAGTCACAGCTCCTGGCCCCGCCTCTTCACTGGTCGCTATTATGTCACTTCCTGCTCCATGAGCTTTATTATACCTCTTCTTAAAGGTATGTATGGATCCTGCCTCCACTACATCACTTCCTAACAACTCTGTGACTGAAGAAATACTTCCTAACATCCCCGTGATTCATATGAGTCTTCAACTTCCAACTGTGACTCCTTGTTTCTGTGTCCCATCTCTGGAACATTTTGTCTCTGTCTACCTTGTCGATTCCTCTTAGTATTGTGTGTGTGTGTATGTGTGTGATATGCTTGAATTAATTAGCTAGCTTTATAGTTGCTGTTATGAAGTTTCATCGACAGTAAAAAGTCATTCTTACCACTGTTACACTTAATAACCTTCTAGGTAATATATGCTCATTGTCTAGTGCTCAGATGTCTACAAAAGCTAAGCGAGGTATAATTATTTTTTTGTCTCTCTTGTGATGATACGTTTCATTAAAACTGCAGAAACGGTGTAAAATAACGGTAAGAAACTTTTACCATATTGTACGGTAAGAAAATAAATGAGCTTACGGTACGAGGTTACAACATGGCATTTCTGACTGATACGTAAGAAGGAAACAATACCGTACAGCAACGTAGTGCCATCCGTCCAACACGGTGCGTGTGTAACTGGCATTGACCGCCGTCACCGGTAATAATTCCAGTACTGAGAGTGCTTCGTTTATTCCAGCATCTTTCCGTGAGTATTGAAAACTCTTAAAATACTGTTGCCAACGTCACCAAGTCATTTCCTACAAATAACTGAACATCATGAATGGGAAACTCACCACAGAACCTCATAAACATAGTCTGTGAAAATAATGACACTAAATATAGCCCGTTTGGGCATCAACAAGAAGTTAACCCCATTATATATGGAAGAATCACAGTACTAAGGACCGTTATATTATGCAATTTCAGTTATTGAAATAATGCTTCAGAATAACCAGTGGTATTCTACTATGAAAACATCTCATTTTTAAATATTTCATTGGGAGGGTCTGCATATCCAGGATGTCAATACCAGCATTTTCGATAAGATTTATTATTTTCTCCACTTTAGATTTCCTCCGGCCGACGAGTTTACTCTGTCATCTGATATGATTGACATTAGTCATTGGTGTTTGAGATTACGACTGCTGTCGCCCTATCAGCTCATTTTGTAACGTATGTGAACCAACTTAGAATTGCATTAAGTGCACCTTACTCTTTTAGATGCGACAGAAAGAACAGGCAACAAGGAAGGATTGGCCTGTATGTCAGAGTCCTTCATTTGCACCGAGTTACTGAATACCACAAATTATGTAGTTGAGTTTTTTACAATAAAAATCCAGAACAAAATGGTTGTATATAAACCACCAGATGCAACTTCCCAACAGTTATTGAAAAGTGATAACTGTCTGGAAAACCTTCCAACCTCTGCCTCAAACATCTTGCTTCTTGGTGATTTCAGTCTAATAAATACAAAATGGAGGAATGTAGAAAATAACGTTATAGGAGAGACAATCCCTAGATGCAGCTCATATGAAGTGACACGCACATGAGTTGCTTAACCTCTGCAATAAATACACCCTAAGCCAACAGACAGTGGAGACAACAAAACTAGAAAACATACTTTATTTTTTCAAATAATGATGACCTGGAAAGAAACATAACAATATCAATAACAACTTATTCGGATCAAAATCTAATCGAAGAAGAGACTAATATGCACAGGGGTCTTGACCAGCAAAATGCATACAGCTACGAAGATGCCTTCACTAAATTCAACTTCAATAACAAGAACATGCTTGGAAAATGTCTAAAATAACATGTATCCAAACCAGTGCCTTGAAAGGATCAACTGTCTGGCAGCTGAAGTATGTTCAAGGCATATTTCCCTAAGAAGAAAAGAAGTTATCAGGAGAGAGACGCTCCTTTTACAGGAGAAGGCGAAGAATCACTGAGCTTCTCAAGAGGTCTAGATTATCTGAAATACTGAAGAAAGCACTGACCATGGAAGAGAAAAATGTTGAGCATAAGTTAAGTGAGTTACACAGGATCCAGGACCAGGAGGAACTAAAAGAAATTAGTGAAATTGAAAGAAATTCAAATATATGACAAAACAAGGCAAAACCCACATTTTGTATCGGGCCCCTGGTCAGACAAGATGGAACTTACAAAAATGAACATATAAATGAGTGAGATACTGGAGTCTCAGTACGACTCTGTGTTTACCGAGCCATTGATAAGTCTAAAGATCTACAATCTAAATGATGGATCCAAAAGAAGGATCTTCAGCTTTCTAACCAATTGAACACAAGAAGTAGTGGTAAACAGAATTAAGTCAGAGGCTGCTACAGTGAAACGTTCTGTTCCACAAGGTACAGTACTCGTCCCCATCCTGTTCCTCATCTTCATATCAGACACAAACAGAGATGTAAACCATATCACCATGTCATCCTTTGCAGACGATATTAGAATCTGCATGAGACTCGTCAATTCAGGACGCGGTAAATCTCCAGTCAGCGTGGGGTGTTACCGAGCACATGGCTTGCTGTATTGTTTTAGAATCTCAGATTAAAGTGTTGAAGAAGGAGGTTCTACTTTTTCAGGAGGAAAATAGGAGGCTGAAGCTTCGCCTAGATGGGTTTGGGAGTGAGTGTGAGATGGTTGGTGCTGGTAAGGAGGAAATGGTTACCAACAGTGAGAGTGGCAGCCCCTTTAAGTGGCAAGTGGTTCACAATTCAGGAAGAAGGAAGATAAGGAAGTTAATACAGAAAATGTGAAGGTAGGAAATCGATTCTCTGTTCTCCAGGACGAGTGTACTTCAGTGGTTAGTGAGGTTAAAGGTACCACTGACTCCCATGCTAATCAAGGTAAGAATATTCTGATTGTGGGAGACTCTAAGGTAAGATATATTGACCGTGCTTTTTGTAACAGAGACAGGAGGGTCAGACAGAGGGTGTGCCTCCCAGGAGCTGGTGTTGGTGACATAGTCAGCAGGTTGGATAATATTATGTCAGGTAATGGGAACAAGCCCATTATCTGTCTTAGTGCTGGTGGAAATGGCATTGGGAAGTGCAGGAGACAGGAGCTACTAGATAAGTACAGGTCAGCCATAGAAGTAGTCAGGTCTAAGGGAGGGATCCCAATCATATGTAGCATCTTGCCTAGAAAGGGAGTGGGCAATGAATGGATGTCTAGGGCAATTGGTATAAATTGCTGACTAGACAGGTACTGCAAGGAACTTGCAATCCCATTCATTGATAACTGGGACAAATTCTATGGCAAACGTGATATGTATGCAAGGGATGGGGTTCATCTCTTTGGGGCTGGAGTGGTTGCATTAGCCAATTCGATTGAGGGGGTCATTGGAGACTTGTCTAGGACTTTAAACTGATAGATTATAGAGGTATGGGTGTTTGTGGGAAACAATCAGGCTGCAGTATTAGGGTTGGAAACAGCAGATATTACCAGGATACCTCAGGGATATGTTTAAAAAGACAATATTCAAAATAAAGTTGCTAGTAAAGGCAAAACAATTGATCAACAAACAAAGAGAGATAGTAGAGGGCAACGAGTGACTAGCTCCCTTAAGGTTTACTATACAAATAGCAGGAGTCTAAGAAATAAGATAGATGAGCTAAGATTACTTGCAAGTGCAGGTAATATAGATATTATTGCTATAACAGAGACCTGGTTCAAAATGAAAGATAGAGAAATGCCTTCTGAGTGCAACATACAGGGTTATAAACTATTCCATACTGATAGGGTCAACAGGAAGGGTGGTTATTACAAGCTCAGGTTCAATGGCCTGTTAACCTGAGTGTAAAAAGGGAGCTTGGAGCAAAGAAACACAGTAGAAAATGCTTTGAATTTGTATTTCCTTCACCAAGCAATTATGATTATATAAGACTTTTATATTTTCCTTCACCAAGTATATTATAAGGCTTTGTACAATATGTATGTACACTATATACAGAGATATTAGAATTAGTGCACGCCACGGTAGTCAAGGCAAAACAGCAGCCAATAGACAGAGACAACCGTACAACAACCAGCTCAATGCAGGAATGACAATGACAAATTTGTGAGTGGTATCCACATCACCTTTGCCATTGTAAGATCCGCATTATCATTGGCTGAACCGAGTCGTTGATTTGATGATGGGGCCCCATCGCCAAACCCTTAACGATGGTTCGCTGGTTGGAGGGGATCCTATGTGGGTGTGTTTAACATGCTCTGAATAAAGGGTACATATTCTTTGCATGCAACAGTGGTGGAGTGGCAATGTATGTCAGAGATAATTTAAATTGTTGTGTTAGACAAGATATAAGATTAGAAACCTCGGACACAGAATCTGTTTGTCTACAGTTTCTGGAGGGTCGTGAAAAATTAATTTTGGGTGTGATTTACAGGCCCCCCAAGCCTGTATAGGGAGTGCAGTAAGCTGCTATGGGACGAAATTCATAAGGCGTCTAGATATGAATATGTTGTGTTAATGGTAGATTTTAACTTTAGACAAATTGATTGGAACAATGTGACAGGAAATCTTGAGTCTACTGACTTTCTTGATACGGTTCAGGATTGTTTTTTTAAACAGTTTGTGAGAGAACCAACTAGAGGTAGCAACTTGCTTGATTTGGTTCTTGCCAACAAAGAATCACTAATTAATAATCTTGAGGTTAATGATGAGCTTGGGGAAAGCGATCACAAATCACTTAGTTTCAATATATCATGGAATTACCCAGATAACTGCAATCAAGTCTCTGTTCCAGACTTTCTCTTAGCCGACTTCATGGGGCTGAGAAATTACCTAGGTGGGCTAAATTGGGATGACCTGACTATGGGTCATGTAGGTGGTTTTGGTTGCCAATATGACGTTTTCCAGAGCGTAGTTCTAGCTGCCCAGACAACTTTTGTTTCAAGTAGGGAAATTAGATCTAACAAAAATTATCCTAAATGGATGAACAATAGATTAAAACATCTCATATAGGCGTATAAAAAGAGGGGATAGGCAGATAAGAAATCAATATTTTCAATTAAAGAGAGAAATAAAAAAAGGAATAAGAAAAGCAAAAAGGGATTATGAGGCTAAGGTCGCAAGGGATTCGAAGACTAACCCAAAAGGGTTCTTTCAGGTATACAGAAGTAAGATTAGGGACAAGATAAGCCCACTTAAGAGTAACTCAGGTCAGATCACTGACAGTGATAAGGATATTTGTGAAATTTTCAATACTTACTTCCTCTCAGTTTTTACTCAGGAAGATACTAGCGAAATTCCAGAAATAATAAATTATGTAGAACAAGAAGATAATAAACTATGCTCGATTGGGGTAACTAGTGACATGGTCCTCAGACAAATAGAGAAATTAAAACCTAACAAATCCCCAGGCCCTAATGAACTGTTTGCAAAAGTTTTAAGGAATGTAAAGAGGAACTTAGCAAACCTTTGGCAAATCTTTTCAATATATCACTACAAACTGGCATAGTGCCAGACAAGTGGAAAATGGCAAATGTAATACCTATTTACAAGGCAGGTGACAGGTCCTTAGCTTCGAACTATAGACCAACAAGCCTTACCTCCATAGTTGGTGAATTTATGAAATCAATAATTGCCGAGGCAATTCGTAGCTATCTTGAAAGGCATAAATTGATTAATAAATCTCAACACGGTTTTACTAAGGGGCGTTCCTGTCTTACGAATTTACTAACTTTTTTCACTAAGGTGTTTGAGGAGGTAGATCATGGTAATGAATATGATATTGTGTATATAGACTTCAGTAAGGCACACGGAATAGGAGAAAAATTTTCCTGGGGAAAAATCAGAATGGGGGCACGTCACAAGCGGGGTCACAGGGGTCAGTTTTGGGTCCCTGGTTATTCACAATTTACATAAACGACATAGATGAGGGAATAAATAACAAGAAAATTTGCTGATGACACCAAAATAGGCCGTCCAATTTATTTTAATGAGGACATTAGAGTACTCCAGAATGATTTGAATAGACTGATGCAGTGGTCGGAGAAGTGGCAGATGCAGTTTAATGTAGACAAATGCAAAGTTCTAAATGTTGGGCAGGACAATTACCATGCCACATATAAACGGAATAATGTAAGCTAACAGAATCCTTGGCTTCATATCAAAAAGTATAAATAATAGAAGTCCTCAGGTTGTTCTTCAACTCTATGTATCCTTGGTTAGACCTCATTTAGATTATACTGCACAGTTTTGGTCACCGTATTACAGAATAGATATAAATGCACTGGAAAACGTATAGAGGAGAATGACTGATATGATTGAGGTGTATAAGTGGAAAACAGGAATAAGTAAAGGGGATGTAAATAGCGTGCTAAAAATATCCAGCCAAGACAGGACTCGCAGCAATGGTTTCAAGTTGGAAAAGTTCAGATTCAGGAAGGATATAGGAAAGCACTGGTTTGGTAATAGAGTTGTGGATGAGTGGAACAAACTCCCGAGTACCGTCATAGAAGCTAAGACGTTGTGTAGTTTTAAAAATAGGTTAGATAAATACATGAGTGGGTGTGGGTGGGTGTGAGTTGGACCTGACTAGCTTGTGTTACTAGGTCTTATGCCGTACTCCTTCCTTAAGTGGAAGTGACCTGACTACCTGGAGTTTACCTGGAGAGGGTTAACTCCAGGTACTCAGGTCTAAGCCGGGGAGTGATGGATTTGCCTCGCATGGGTCAGTAGGCCTGCTGCAGTGTTCCTTTTTTCTTATGTTCTTATGAACAACGGAAAATAATGTGATGTTCAATATGGACTAATTTCAACTACTCCGTTATGGAAAAACTAGGAAATAACAGCTAGAACTGAGTATACTACAAACTCTAAGAAGCCAATGACTCTAGGCTTCAAACATTGCCTAGGAACTGGCTGGCAAAATGCCCGGAAAATGCTTAGAGGTAAAAGGTTCTGAACAAAAATCAAACTATGCTATTTGCTCTTTAGTGTTTGCATACTGTAGCCAAAGCACCAAAGTCTTACCATCTACAATGGATAGATTACAATTTTTTTCATGGAACATTTCTTCCATCAGGAAGTGGTTGCCTGACTTGCATCATATTAGTGCAACCAAGAATATTGTTGTCATCGTTTGCAGGAATGTAGACTGCAAGATGGAGCACCTCCACCAAAGTTGCCTGGATATGCAGCTTATAACTTAAGGTCAACCAACTGTTGTGTGATGAATGCTAGAAAGAACTTGCCACATTCACTCCTTGCCCTGCAGAGTCTAGTAAACATGCAGTATCATGGTGTCAAAGTATACACAGGCAATTTTTCCATAAACATTTCTAATCTTTATGCTCCAGCGAACCAATTTCGACCTGATGCTTTACCAGATCACATCAATAGTGAACCTACCCTCATTCTTGGAGACTTTAATTAATGCCAGACATAAGAATATTGGTGGGTCTTTAACAAACACCAATCGAACTAAATTAGTGAAATTTCTAAATGAGCATGATAATGTTGGAATTGTGGGCACTATTGAGCCTACTCACATATATGGTACCATACTAGATCTGTGCCTTGGATATAATATATCATATACGATGCATGACTCTGTCATAGTTGACGATTTTCTATCTGATCACTTCCATAGACTCACAACTGTCAATCTTGATCATATCTCCAGCAATTAAGGAGCTAAGTACAGAAGGAGAAAACTTATTCTCAAACCGGAGCAGAGATAACTTTATTAACCACTTGGATCAATGTTTTAAGAATTACGAGCTCATTGGCAGACAAAAATTCAATGATGATCTAGTTGCCACTGTTGAGACTGTACTCACAGTTCAAGTGGGCAGGAAAAGAAAACATAAATCTTCCACTATAAATGACAATAAAAACCAATGTAAATCCTATAATGATCCACATCTACGCAATTTAACACATGCAGCTAGGAGGATTGGTAAAGCATACCGTGAATGTAGAACCTCAGACTGGCTCAGAACGTTCCAAGCTGCACTAACAAATGCAAAGAATAGAAAACAAGAACTTAGGCAACATGAATGGGAACAATTTGTTAGTGGGTTAAATAAGTCTACCCCTTTAAGTTTGGCTTGGAAAGATATAAATAAAATTACCAGGAAAAAGACTGGTAACGTTGCTCATCCCTTTCCTCTTCAAAAAAGCAAATGACCTCATAATTGACTGGTCTAAAACATCCAGGCACCAAAATCTTCCATCTCGTATTTGAAAAAACTTAGAGAGTGCTTCTGAAGAAATGTTGAAATTGATTAACTTTATGAGCCAAAATATTGATGAGAGTGATTACCTCTTCACCGAGTATGAATTAGATAACGCATTAACTAAATGTCGATCAACTGCTCCTGGAGAGAATGGTATAACCTATGATATTCTCAAAACTCTAAGACAAGTCCCAGATAACCCTTTGTTAGCATTGTATAATCTCTGTTACACTGAGGGTGTTCTTCCTACTTCCTGGACCAATAGTCTCATTGGGCCTATCCCTAAGCCCCAACAGCCTGATATATTTAGACCGATCTCCTTAACTAGTTGTCTTTGTAAAACTTCTGGAAGAATGATACTTAACAGACTGTACTACAGAATCAGACACCAACTTTTCCCTCATCTCTATGGGTTCATGGAAGGTAAAAGTGTGCAGAATTGTATTTCCAGCTTTCGTACTGCATACACCTCCACTAGTTTTACCACATTTCTTGATCTAAAATCTGCATAAGATATCGCAAACAGAACCGTTATATTACATGAACTAGTCAAAATGAATATTGTTGGTAGCCTACTTTGCTGAATGATAGGATACCTGTCAAATAGAGTATCCTCTGTCCTCTACCAACGCTTTAGAAGCGAGTCTAAAGAAATGTCCCTTACACCTCATTGAGGAGTTCTCAATCTCATGTTATTTAATGTTTTGATTAATGCTTTCCTAAATGCTCTACTTGCCTCACCTAAACATATAACTATAAGCTATGCTTATGCCATCATGATCCATACAACACGGCATAAGAAGATGAGTACCATTTTTAATGAATTTCAAGCAATTTGTAATCGATTAGGTGTTAATATGAGAATCGTGAGAATGATGTACATAGCCTATGTTAGATCCTTAATTGATTATGCTGCTCCCGTGTTGATATTAGCTAGAGAAAGTTATCTCCGACCGTTGGAGTTAATGCAAAATGAAGCTCTCAAAAGTATTCTTGGCTGTCCTAAATCTACAAAGGTTCTTAATATGAGGAAGGAGCTTGGTATTTCTAGTATCAGTGATAGGATTATTGCGATTAACACTGTATTCGGTATTAGAATGTTAAGAAATGAACCAGTTACTGTCGCTATGAGTCTTACTAAATGTCTAGAAGTAAATACACACAGATCTAAATGAATTGTGAAAACATGCAATTATATTAAGTTCTATAACTTGCATGAACTGTATCACTGTAGACAACAAGATAATTTTACCCCTCCATGGAAGATGTGTTCATTTAATATTAAATATCTGCAAGTCCCTCCCAAGAAGCTCATTGCTAGTAATCCCTTCCTCAAATAACTTGTTAAAGCAACTGCTCAAGAAGAAATTTCTCGCCTAGCTGGAAGTAATAAGTTATCACAAGTTATATACACTGATGGATCTAAACAGGAGTCTTCTGGCAGGGCTGCATCTGCTCTGGTTGTCACCTCCCTAGTTAAAAACGATAATAAATTTGTTGAACTAGGCATAAGAATTAACAATTGGGCGTCTACAATGCAAACTGAATTGTTTGCAATACTAATGGCGCTAAAGCTAACTTATGACACTGAGCTTGACTCTATCATCATTACTGATTCTATATCATCACTGAGGACTCTTGACTCATATAATGACTACAATAACATGCTCATTGGAGAAAACAGGTATAGATTCTAAAAAATCCTGGAAAAGGAATTAATGTACAATTGCTATTTTTCCCATCACACATTGGATTACTCCTTCACGATAACGTTGATATGTTAGCCAAGAAGAGTACCCTGAAGGAGAATGCAGAATATCACTTGGTATATCTGTGTCTAGCATTGGGAATAATATTAGGAGAGAAGTAAATAATGAAAATTAATGTTATAGGAATGCAGTTAGTCTGAGTAGATCTATAACCAACTATGATAACATGAACGTAGATAAGTATGTTTTTGGAGCAACTTGCAATGTGAACAGACTGACTGATGTTGTAGTGGCCAGGCTTAGGCTTGGTTACAAGTACTTCTGGCAGTTTGGGAGACACACAGATGAACAAACTAAATCCAAATTATGTGGTCAGGCTTATGGTCACTGTCTTGAACACTATGTGCTTAATTGTCCACTTATTGAGGAATATATAGATAGACAGTATAATAACCTATATGATATGTCAAGATATCTTATTAATGAAAATAAAAAAAAACAGATATACTAAGCAAATTTCGTAAATTTGCTTGTAAAACAGATAAGTGAACTGTAGATATAAATCCAAATGTACACCTGTTAACCCTTTTGAGGCCTAGTTCCTAGGTCTTTTGTGTATCCATATGTTCTTGCACTACCGTCCACAGGATTGATATGAGGTGCTCAATAAACTAGCCACTTCGGTATAAAAAAAAATGATCTACAAACTCTAATCACGCAACAGAGAGGAAAAGTAGTGTCAAAGACTTGGGAGTGTTAATGTCAGAGGGTCTAACTTTCAAGGATCACGACAGTGTCACTATCACATCTGCGAGGAAAATGATAGGACGGATAATGAAAACCTTCAAAAAAAGGGATGCCATACCAGTGATGATCCATTTTAAATCACTTGTTCTCTCTAGGCTAGAATACTGCTGTACACTAACAACTCCGTTCAAGGCAGGTGAAACCGCAGAGCTAGAGAATGTACAGAGAACCTTTACTGCATGTAAAAGTTCTGTCAAATACCTTAATTACTGGGAACGCTTGGATCACTTGACCTGTACTCACTGTAGCGCAGGTGAGAGAGATACATTATAATCTACACCTGGAAAATTCTAGAGGAACTGGTCCCAAATCTACACACGGAAATCACTCCCTATGAAAGCAAAAGACTGGACAGACAGTGCAGCATACCCACTATGAAAAGTATGTGCGTCATTAGTACACTAAGAGAAAACACAATAAGTGTCCCGGGCCCAAGACTGTTCAACAGTTTCCCACGAGGCATAAAAAGAATTACCAATAGACCCCTGGCTGTCTTGAAGAGGGAGCTGGACGGATATCTAAAGTCAGTAACCGATCAACCGGGCTGTGGTTCGTACACTGGACTACGTGCTGCCCTGGTCCACCTGGAGGCCAGGTCAAGAATTGGGTCGCGGTGTCGTTGACCCCCTCAAGGTATCTTGTTATTGAAGCTTATTTTGAGGTGTTTGTAGCCTCTCCTAGCCAATCATTGGTTGCGTGCTTACAGGTATAGTACTATAACTGGCTCTGTTACATAAGCTCTCTGAGAATTAGCAACAGCCCTTCCAAGTTTTGACTGACAGAATGACGGCTGAATGAATGGCCGACATTCAATTGTATTATGTACCTCGAAAGTATCCATCGGTTTACTTAGCACCTCTATTGGAAATATTTGTATTCCAGGTTATCCACCCACTCACCACTCTTGTTGTCAACAGTGATCTTAAATAAGATTAGTTGCACTGGGTTGTCTATATTGCTGCCTACCTCTGTTCCTTGTCATCACCTCATCCAGGTAGTTTGTTTTTGGTTCGGAAGAAAATTATGAATGCTTTTGCAGCTCTGTGGATGGAGTTAGTGATGTTTTTTATTTTTTTGAAATGTATCAATGTCTGACTCATTGAACTTGGGCAACATTAAGCTCCTAAATGTAAATGCAACACACGTTATCTCATTATTAGCTTCGTTGTCATTACATTTCATATTGATTTCACATTCTGTTAAATCTTTTAAAACGTCACTTCCTCCCTTTGCCACTCCTTATTAAGGGGCATGTTGCTAGGAAGTGTAAATGGCTTTCTTGATTACTGTTGATGATGTGTAGACTGAGTAGCTTCGCCTTCTGTTAAGAATACAGGCACAGTTAAGTGGACTATGGGACGTGGCCATTAAGGAGTAGTACTACCAAAGAACGATCATTAAAGCATCCAATTTAAATTAAGGCCAGAATCATAAACGAGAGGGTATTTTTTCCTTCCATTATATTCCAATCACTTAAAATGTATTTACGGTTTTTAAGTATGTTCAATAAACTTAGCAAATACTATTCTATGGTAACGTAATGAAAGAGAGAGAATGAGTACGTTCAGTGGAAATAACTCAAATACTCATACAAAGATTGAACTCACTATGTGTTAATCCCTCTGAAGCTGATAAGAGACTTACCACCTGACCTGGATGTGGGTGTAAAGTTAACTAGCCTGCAGGTCAACCACTCACCCTGATTAACTGATGTTTAAAACAGACAGTTATTCACTGATACCCCGGTAGCAATAAGCTACTGGGCTTTTGGTTGATTCTGGATTGAATGCAGAACTTGTGGCTTTGTGGCTGTGCAATGCACACCAAAAAATTTACAGTGACACTCTGTGCATTCCATTCCCCCACCCCAGAGCACTGTTACTCCTGGGGTCTGCCATCATTCCTGACATGGGGTATGAGCCCATGTGACTCATTCTTACCATCCTAGTCAGCTCGACGAAATTAATGCAAAATTAAATAAATAAAATAACTTTTCAAAAGTGGGTTAGTTTAAGGCCAAGTCACCGCAAGAAGGACAGAGGTAGCAGCCAGTAGGTCTAACACAGGTGGAAGACAAGTGTGGACGGTAGCAATGTTATCAAGAATATAGTTCAGCAAGAATGAAACGAATCGGCCTTTTCCCACCAAGGCAGAGTCGCCCGAAAAAAAAATCATCATTTACTCCATCACTGTCTTGGCAGAGGCATGCTTATATTACAGTTATAAAGCTCCTTCAGAGTGCCGACATTGTACTTTCCATCTCCAGGACTCAAGTCCGGCCTGCCGGGTTCCCTGAATCCCTTCATAAATGTGACCTTACTTACACTCCAACAGCACGTCAAGTCCTAGAAATCATTTGTCTCCATTTGCTCCTATCTAACACGCTTGCTGGAAGTCCAAGTCCCTAGCGCATAAAACCGCCTTTACTCCCTCTCTCCAACCTTTCCTAGGCCAACCCCTACCCCGCATTCCCTCCACTAAAGATTTATACACTTTCGAAGTCATTCTATTTCTTTCCTTCCTCTGTACATGTTCAAACCATCTCAATAACCCCTCCTCAGCTCTCTGGATAATAGTTTTGGTAATCCCACACCTCCTAATCTCCAAACTACGGATTCTCTGCATTATATTCACCCCACACATTGCCCTCAGTCATGACATATCCACTGCCTCCAGCCTTCTCCTTGTTGCAACATTCACAACCCATGCCTCACACCCATACAATAGCGTTGGTATAACTATACTCTCATACATTCCCTTCTTTTCTTTCATGGATAAAGTTCTTTGTGTCCACAGACTCCTCAGTACACCACTCACCTTTTTCCCCAATTCTATGATTCACATCATCCTTCATTGACCCATATGCTGACACGTCCACTCCCAAATATCTGAATACACTCACCTCCTCCATACTCTCTCCCTTCAATCTGATATCCAATCATCCGTTACCTAATTTTTTTGTTATCCTCATCACCTTATTCCTTCCTATATTCACTTTTAATTTCCTTCTTTTACATACCCTACCAAACTCATCAACCAACCTCTTCAACTTCTCTTCAGAATCTTCAAAAAGCACAGTGTCATCAGCAAAGAGCAACTATGATAACTCCCACTTTGTGTTAGATTAGGTGTGGGATGCCAAAACTATTATCCAGAGAGCTGAGGAGGGGTTATTGAGATGGTTTGGACATGTAGACAGGATGGAACGAAATAGAATGACTTCGAGAGTGTATAGCTCTGTAGTGGAGGGAAGGCAAGGTAGGGGTCGGCTTAGGAAAAGTTGGAGGGAGAGGGTAAAGGAGGTTTTGTGTGCCAGGGCTTGAACTTCCAGCAAGCATTCGTGAGCGTGTTAGATAAAAGCGAATGGAGACAAATGGTTTTTAGGACTTGACGTGCTGTTGGAGTGTAAGTAAGGTAACATTTATAAAGGGATTCAGAGAAACCGGGAGGCTGGATTTGATTCCTGGAGATGGGAAGTACAGTGCCAGCACTTTGAAGGAGGGGTGTTACTGTTGCAGTTGTATAACTGTGGAGTAGGCACGCCTCTGGCAAGACAGTGATGGAGTGAATGATGAAAGTTTTTCTTTTTCGAGCCACCCTGCCTTGGTGGAAAACGGCCGATGTGTTAATATAAAAAAAAATAATAAAAATAATAAGAATAATAATAATAATTCTAGTAAATAAGGAAACTAATACTAACAATAATTCTAGTTAATAATAAAACTAATAATTACAATAATGATAATAATAATAATAATAATAATAAAAAATAATAATAATAATAGCATTAATAATAATAATAACAATAATAGTAATAATACTACTAATAAAGTAAAAGCTACGCATGCTGTTCAGTATTCAGAACAAAGAGGACTTACGATGCAGCAAGCACAGTGTGCTACATATACAACTAATTTGTTTGGGTAATTCCGGAGAGAATAAAATTATCTCTTAAATTTATCCCTGTCCAAACAACTGCAAAAGTTTGGTGATGCAGGTTAGGAGTTCATGAGCCGGCAGTCTCCTGGCGCACCTTGATCCCATTAAGGAGAGACTCCTGGACGAGTAACTGTATGTTTCTTGTCTAGGGAATGCTAAGCCATTTTTCATGGAACATTTTGCTTTAGTCCACATTTTAACCATAGTTGAAGCAATAATCTTACTACATTCTTCCTTAAAACACTGTCAAAATATTGGGGTTAGCTTTAGTAATATTTACTTAATTGTAAGATGCTTTGAAGGCCGTTGAAAATATTTTTGGGTCTTTTACGAAAAATCTCCTTAAGAAAAAAAAGTGAAAATTGAATAGGAATGAAGAAATTACAATGATGTGTACATAATACACAAAGAGGATGCATGCTTAATTAACTGACAAGTTTTGCTTGGCCAATAAAACTGAAAACTCAAATTTGCAGATGTTGTAGCTCCACTAACTTAACTTACCACTAAGAAACAAAAAAAAATCAATGGACCCCAGAGTGTCAACAAGCATTTAATAAAGCCAAACGGCTACTTTGTACTGCACAATTGCGCCCCCAGAATTGGGCCTCAATGTATATATATATATATATATATATATATATATATATATATATATATATATATATATATATATATATATATAGATTTCCATTTTCTATAATTTTATATTGCTGATATTATCGATAATAGCTAAATCGTTAATATCTTGCTTTATATTATTATTAGACTAGTATTTGACTTATTTGACCTATTTGACTTGGCTATATTTATTAGGTAGGATGTAATATTTTATATTGTGTTGGAGTGTGTCGTAACTGCCTTGGAGTTGGCGAACTACTGTTATGGTGCCGGCGTCTAGTTGCTGGGAGGAGTCAGTCGCTGAACACACCTGAGCTGGGTGGTTGTTCCTCTTCCCTCTCTCTCTCTGGCCTGCTGACCCTCGTCGAGTCAACACCTCACTCCTATTTCTACTTGTTTTCTCGACATTAGACTCTGTTGGGTAGAGTATGCATTTGATGGTGAGACGAATCATACTTCTCAGGACTCTGTGTAACTCTGTTCACAGAGAATAGACTAGACAGTGATTTTCGACGTTGTTCTGGGTTGTGTGTCACATTGACACTGATAAAACTCAGGTCTCAAGCTATAGCTCTGGGCCTAATTCGATAAGGCATCTGTGCACCGCCACAGTTTGGGATTGTTTATGCTGAACCTAGCTTCAGTAGAAAGGGAGTTTTGTGACTGTTTTGGAGGATCTACTGATGGTCCCCAGTTAGGGTCGATTTTCTATCTCCTTGTTCCTGACGCTGTGTTGCTGTTGCCTGTTATATTGCTGTTCTGCGAATTGGTCATTTTACTGGACAATCCAGCTGTTCTGATTGTCAGTTTGTTAGTGCAGCTAGCTTTAGAGAAGTTGTCGTACACTGGTTGAGTCGAGTCTTAGAGTTACCGGGAGCACACTCATACACACATTCATTCTTATTTGTATATATTATTGTAATTACTGACTTTGTACCTGATGGTACTTCTGAGTCATTTATATATATGTGCCCTCAGCACAGACTTATTGTATATGAGAGCAGTGTAGGAGCTACCCTCCTAATTAACCTCCTAATTGATATCTTAATTAATATCTTTATATTTGATTTACTTTGCTACCCTAGATTTTCTCACTTTGTTAATAAACCTTTTAAATATCTGTTTGGTTAGTACCCTATCAGTTGCAATCCTCTTAAGCTATATAATATGTCGGATAACTGAACCAGGATACTGACTTTGTTGCAAAAGCCCAGTAACAGGCTGGATGCTAGAAGGGCTATCCTTTCTAGTGTTCACTGGAGATGTCTATTACTAATAGATATCGTGTCATTTTGTAACATGCACCCATTCTCCTGTCTCCCGATTTTTCAAAACATTTTGTATTACATGTGAGTCAAGGGTAGGGGTAATACACCTACAAAAATCTGGGAAAGATTTATTGCAGCTTGTCGCTTATTTCTCTGCCAAGTATCAACCTCTCCATGGGGCTTATGCCACCAATGAGAAAGAAGCTCTAGCTATGATACTTGCATTGGAACATTTCAAGGTCTACGTGGGGCTATTATCCCAGTTGGTCACAGTCTACAGTGATCACAATCCTCTGGTCTACCTCAACACCATGAAAAACCACAACACACGTCTGATGAGATGGAGTCTGGGACTGCAACCACATAACTTTAAACTCCTCCATATTGCCGGTATGGAAAATTTACTGGCAGATTGGTTAGGATTATAATAAGTATTTGAGTTGAAGATTTTTATATATATCTCTTCTGGTTATTTTCTTGTTATTATATTTTTTTCTTTTTATATGATTTTTTTTTTCAGAAAAGTTGCGACTCAGCTTGAACACAAAGATTAAGTGATAACCACATTTCTAGCACCCCTTTGAGTCACCAGTCAACATGTCTTCTACTTTACCGTATGGGCCAGACGGACATTTTTTGTAATAGAGAATTACGTGTGTTGCCTTGCCTTTATGATGCCAATACAGGCAATCAGTTTGTTGGAATCGAAACCTTTAAGCTAGGCTTGTTTTGAGTCAAGGTGTTAGTCTCTAGCAACCAGGAGTCATCAGTACCAACACACTGTCTTAAAACCTTGAAAACTTTCCAGGGAATTGTCGATGGTTTGGAATAGTGATGGGAAAGAACTCCAGTTATATTTTGAAGGTATAGTTGTGTTGGAACAGCAGGACAGTAGACGTTGGTCTTTCGAGTACATTTCTTTGCTTATATATTTTCAGTCACTTATATTCATTTTTGTGAAGAATGATTACAGACTTTCTCATTGGAGATGAATATAAGAATTTGAAGGAGACAGATCCGAGGATAAACTTCACAGAATCTGCCTTGGAATCAATTACTCGACTCGAGAAAGAGATAGAGAGAGAGAGAGAGAGAGAGAGAGAGAGAGAGAGAGAGAGAGAGAGAGAGAGAGAGAGAGAGAGAGAGAGAGAGAGAGAGAGAGAGAGAGAGAAAGAAAGAGAGAGAGAGACACACACACAACCACAGACAGAGAAAGACAGACAGACAGAGACAGAGACAGACATTCAGACAGAGATAGAGAGCAAAAGCCTTGGGGAAAGAGGGAAAAAAGAAAGATTAGCTTTTGAGGACCAGATAGCTCAGGAAATTGTTTTAGAGAAAAAGCACCAGGCTCAGAAAATTGCTTGAGAGAGAGAGAAAGAGAGAGTGAGAGAGATTGCCTGCCTCTATCTCATCTGCGACTGCTTGACTGAACAGAGAACAGAGCAAGGCGACTCATCTCTCGCCTGGATCCAGCCTGGATAGATTTGTCATTTCAGCAGAGCCTTCAACACAGGAGGGATGTGGGTGGCCTTACTGGTATGTACAAGGCCAACATTGTGAGCTTCTACACTACAAGACGGGCAGCAAGCAGCAACTTCACTGTACCCTTCTCCAGGACATCACTTTATCTGAGATCATTTATTCTCAGGATGACTCGAGTCTGGAATATGTTCGTACAACATAATGATATCATCGAAATAAAGTCAACTGATCAAACGAAATTGCTGGCTCACTGATGGCTCTAACTTCATCCTGTTCCGTACTTGTATGTTTCATAACAATATATTTTTTTTTTTAAATGAACTGATGCGGGTAAAAGCTCTTAGCTTGTAAATAAAGTTAAGAATCCTTGCCCTAATCTTGTTAAACCCTGTGAAAAAAAAATAATAAGAGAGAGAGGGGGCAAGAGAGAAAGAGATGACCCTCGGAATTAAAAAATATAATTATAACAGAAAAAAAAAATTATTTTTCCTAGCAGGAAATGAAAGGAGTCTATGACGTAACCCCAGAGCTTATTAACAATCCCTAATTTCCAAAATAAGACAAAAAAAATTAAATTTGAGAACATTGCCAGCAGCACGGTTGAAAACTGGAGATTTTATTTTCGGGTTAAGGATTAATGTATATGCTTCTCTGTAACCTGAAATAGTTGTGAATTATATTAATTTGAAAACAAAAAATTCCCTAAGCCTCTATAAAACACCACATAATCGTACAGGATAAAGTTCCTGAATTTCATGCATACAACTGTGTGCTATAAACATTTCATGGTTTCTGACCAATATTTATCTGCTATATCCTACCATATTCGCATATTTTTTTAGGGTTCGCAACTTACAGATACCTTCTGAGGTGGGTCATATTTATTCTCTGACGAGTGATTTGCAGAAGTCCACTAAATCGCAACTAAATAAGAATTCAAAACTCAGCCAAAGAGCCATCACATCAATATGTAAATCAAATTCCACCCCCCCCCCCCAAAAAAAAAGAACTGTTTACAAAGTTACGAGGTGTTTGTTGGAGGTGTTTTTTGAAAGGGCATCCTTCTGCTCAGGAACTGTACACGGTATTAATAATTATTCAACAGTATACTCCCTCGTACCAGATGTTCTTGTGTTTATTTCTAATATAATTTTTTCCCCTATACTTCCTCGTTCTCAGCACAACACCAAACTGGTCTGGAAATAAATGGTATAAAATACCGACACAATGGAAAAATAAACACATAAACAGTATAATGTGATCCTTTATTGACAACGTTTCGCCCACGCAGTGGGCTTTATCGAGTCACAGACAGATCTACCTGGAAAAGAAGGAACATGAGTATTTATAGGATTTAGTCAGGTGGAGAATGCTGCATGTGACAGTCTTCAAAGTAGGGTAATAGTTAAAACCTTGGGTAACTTAAAGGACCGGCAGTGTTCCATTCTTGAGTTCTATGTGGGATAGCGATGAAGAAGTTTCTTGGCAATACGTTCAGCTATGTTGTAGAAGCCGTTGTTCTGGTTGAAGTTGTTGGATATACACATAAGTGATGATTCTAGGATTCTTTGGTAATGAGTGTTGTCTTCTCTGGCGATGAGTCTTGTGTTTCTGTAGTTGATTAAATGGTTGTGTGAATTTCGGTGTTGAACACAAGCATTCCTTGAGTCGTCAGATCTGCCTGCGTACTGGTGTTCTGAAATACGTGTTTGGAGGTCTCTGGATGTTTCGCCAACGTATAATTTGCTGCAGCCATTACAAGGGATTGTGTATACCCCTGCAGTGGATTGAAGCTTGTTCTGTTTGTTACTGGTAATGTCCTTGATGGTGGTGGATGTGGAGGTGGATACTCGGAATGAGGTATTGGAAAAAATGTTGGAAACGTGTTTGGCAATGGAGTTGGTGGGTAGGACTATGTATCTCTTCTCAGCAGTGTCTTCTCTGGGTGTGTTGAAGATGTTCAATGCCCGTCGTCTGCAGTCTCTAATGAAGTGTCGAGGATAGTGAAGTTTAGAAAAAACTTGTTCAATGAGGGAGCATTCTTCCTCAAGGAACTCACTGCTGCAGATTCTGAGTGCGCGCAGGAAAAAGCCTATAATTACACCACGTTTAGTTTTGGTGTCGTGGTGAGAGTAGAAGTGGAGAAGATCGTGTTGATTGGTAGGTTTTCGATAGACTTTAAAACGAAGTTCATGGTCAGCTTTGCAGAGAAGAACATCAAGGAAAGGAAGAGTGTTGTCGACTTCGTCTTCTAGTGTAAACTGGATTGATGCCTCGACCTGGTTGAGCTTGTGTTGGAGAGCCTGAACGTTGAAGCGTCTGGGAGTAATGATGAGAATGTCGTCAACATATCGGAGCCAGGTGACAGAAGAGGAAATAATAGCGGAAAATCGCTCGGCTTCCAAATGTTCCATATATAGGTTCGCAAGGACGGCACTAAGTGGCGATCCCATGGGTAGTCCAAAAGTTTGTTGAAAGAGTTGATTTTCGAAAGAGAAACATGTAAAGGCCACACATAGTTCAACAAGGTCGATGAAATCGCTGGCTGGAAGAGGAAGATCAAGTGAGTCGTCAATTTTCCTGCGCAAGAGATCAATAGCTTGTGTAGTAGGTACTTTGGTGAATAGGGATGTTACATCAAGGCTGGAGAGTTTCTTGTTCCTGATGTTGGTGTTGCGAATGCGACTGAGAAGGTCACCAGAGTGTTTGAGATGTGCTGGACTGATGGTGCCCAAAAGTTTAGAGAGGTGTTTAGCGAGAATTCCTGAGAGTTGGTGGGGAGCACTGCCTATTCCCGAGGATATGGGCCTTAATGGGATACCTGGTTTGAGAGTTTTTGGCAGACCGTACATTCTGGCAGGTCTGGGGTTGCTGGGAATGGTGTGTAGAAGTTTCTTCCCTTGTTCTGAGTCCCTCAGAATGCGGCGCGTCTTGTGAAGAAATGTTTTGATGAGGTTGTCCACTTGTAGGTATCTGGGTCATTAAGTAGAATAACCATTTTGTTCCTGTAATCGTCAGTGTTCAAGATTACGACTCCACATCCTTTATCAGCGGTGGTAACCCTGATGGTCGTGTCTTCTGCTAAAGCTTTAAGTGCAATGATGTAACGTCGAGGTATGACTGGGGTGCTGTGTGTTGAGATTGCTGCTGAGATTAGAGACTGCAGACGACGGGCATTGAACATCTTCAACACACCCAGAGAAGACACTGCTGAGAAGAGATACATAGTCCTCCCCACCAACTCCATTGCCAAATACGTTTCCAACATTTTTTTCCAATACCTCATTCCGAGTATCCACCTCCACATCCACCACTATCAAGGACATTACCAGTAACAAACAGGACAAGCTTCAATCCACTGCAGGGGTATACACAATCCCTTGTAATGGCTGCAGCAAATTATACGTCGGCGAAACATCCAGAGATCTCCAAACACGTATTTCAGAACACCAGTACGCAGGCAGATCTGACGACTCAAGGAATGCCTGTGTTCAACACCGAAATTCACACAACCATTTAATCAACTACAGAAACGCAAGACTCATCGCCAGAGAAGACAACACTCAATACCGAAGAATCCTAGAATCATCACTTATCTGTATATCCAACAACTTCAACCAGAACAACGGCTTCTACAACATAGCTGAACCTATTACCAAGAAACTTCTTCATCGCTATCCCACATAGAACTCAAGAATGGAACACTGCAGGTCCTTTAAGTTACCCAAGGTTTTAACTATCACCCTACTTTGAAGACTGTCATATGCACCATTCTCCACCTGACTAAATCCTATAAATACTCATGTCTGTGACTCGATAAAGCCCACTGCGTGGCCGAAACGTTGTCAATAAAGGATCACATTATACTGCTTATGTGTTTATTTTTCCACCATACTGGCCTACTTAGGACGCGTTGATGATGTATTACCAATAGTTCAGGGTTACGTAACGTCGACTGGCTGACACGTTGGAATTATGCTGTTATTGCATCGCTCTGAATCTGCAAACCCATTAGAAAGTGTATTGATTTTTTAGGGTCAGAAACATATTTTAAGATAAATGGGCGTTTCTAGTATGCTGCAATATAAAACTGCTGAGTGGAGAATGCTTGCTTGTAAGACATATGAGCTTCATCTCTGCTAGTGCAAAAAAGAATAGATCATAACCCTCTCATGCTCTTCAGTGTGGGAAAGTAGAGAGAAGGATGTCTTAGCCCCTCTTGAGAGGGGTCGCCGCTCCCTGAGAGAGAGTCTACGTTCCCTCTTGGTTGGAGAAAATTTCTCCACAAATGCTGTTCTGTACAAGGGGTACAGAGTGAAGTTGCTGCTTACTGCCCGTCTTGCTGTGTAGAAGCTCACTTCTCGCTGTCCTCGAAGTGGAGCTAAATGTGGTACTTTGACAACATTAGCCTTGTAAATAGCAGTAAGGCCACCCAATGGAAATAAGTCACTCTGTCTGACTTTTTGGGTTATCCTAGGTTCTCTACACATATGCTGCTATGTATGATAATCTATGTAAATGTATTTGTTTATACCTGAATAAACTTACTTACCCACATCCCACCTGTGTTGAAGGCTCTGTTGAAATGAGTGATATATTCAGGCTGGGTCCAAGCAAGAGATGAACAGTGTTGCACTTCTCTCTATGCTGTAAGACGTCACAGATGAAATGTATTGCAGGCAATCTAAGGTGGAGCATACTCAACGTGTTAGCGTAATTGTGCCGCATACCGAATCTTGCAACCTCTACTGTCGAGCAGATACGAGATACGTGGAAATGCTGTGTGAGCTTCCTGGCCGCTTTGTTTGCAAGTTTACAATGTGATTTTTCATCGCCAGTTTGGAGTCAGTTTAACCCCAAGGACATCAACTTCGTCCCCGGGTACCATTCATTCTTACAACTGTTCCAGCAGTGCCATCATGGTGCCTAGAGATCATTATTATTTGTGTTTTTCAGGAGCAAATGTGACCTGCCATCGCTTTTCCCAGGATGATATAGCTGTAAGCTGGTGACTGATGTAACCTAGAGCAGTTGGCATTTCCTCCTTTGGATAAGTAAATGTCAGAGTACACTCGTCTGCATATGTACTCTGTCATTTACTTACCCAAAAGAGGAAATTTCTCTCTCTCTCTCTCTCTCTCTCTCTCTCTCTCTCTCTCTCTCTCTCTCTTCTCTCATTCTCTCTCTCCATTTCTCACTATCACTCATGTAAGCAGTGTCACTACAGTTCTTTGCATAATTACAAATTCGTTGTTAAGTGATGAACACCAACTTGGACACTTCAAGAATCACTAGAGAGTTCTTAAAAAATATAAATTATTGCTATTGAGGATGGACTGTTGGAAGAACCCCAATGTAAAGGTATTGCTTGGCCAGATGACATTTAGCCAAGCACGCGTAACTTTCATGTCCTTTATATTAAAGGAATTTCATAAAAAAAATTCGGATTGCCTTAGACAGAGAAATCATTGATATACTGTATATAAAGCACTACTAGCCCCATCAACACTACCATCTATAACACCACTACACCATTCAACACTACCATCCATTACACCACTAACCCATCAACACTACCATCAATAACACCACTACCCCATCAACACTACCATCAATAACATCACTACCCCATCAACACTACCATCAATAACATCACTACACCCATCAACACTACTATCCATAACACCACTACCCCATCAACACTACCATCCATAACACCACTACCCCATCAACACTACCATCCATAACACCACTACACCCATCAACACTACTATCCATAACACCACTACCACATCAACACTACCATCAATAACACCACTACCACATCAACACTACCATCCATAACACCACTACCCCATCAACACTACCATCCATAACACCACTACACCCATCAACACTACCATCCATAACACCACTACCCCATCAACACTACCATCCATAACACCACTACACCTATCAACACTACCATCCATAACACCACTATACCTATCAACACTACCATCCATAACACAACTACATCCATCAACACTTCCATCCATAACACCACTACACTTATCAACACTACCATCCATAACATCACTACATCCATTAACACTTCCATCCATAACACCACTACACCCATTAATACTGCCAACCATAACACCACTACATCCATCAACACTGCCATCCATAACACCACTACGCCCATCAACACTTCCATCCATAACACCACTACACCCATCAATACTGCCATCCATAACACCACTACACCCATCAATACTGCCATCCATAACACCACTACATCCATCAACAATGTCATCCATAACACCACTACATCCATGGACACTACCATCCATAACACCACTACACCCATCAACACTACCACCCACAACACCACTACATCCATCAACGCTGTCATCAATTACACCACTACCCCATCAACACTACCATCAGTTGAAAAAATGACCCAACTGCTGTATAATGCGATGCTTTATTGATGTTTCGCCACACAGTGAGCGAAACTTCTTCATCGCTATCCCACAAAGCAACAGATCAAAGAATGGATGAACACTGCAGCAGGTCTACTGGCCCGTGCTGGCCAAGTCCATACCAACTACAAGGTCTCAGCTGTCAGCTTCCGCACTCTTCACCTGACCCTTCACGTCTCTATGCTCCTTATATACAGGCATGTCATCTCTTTCCCGCTAGATCTGTTTGTGACTTGATAAAGTTCACTTTGTAGCTGAAACAATGTCAATAAAGGAAACATTTATTATGCATTGATATCTATCGTGTCGGTATTTAATAAAGTTTGTCTCCACTACAATCAGAGACACACCTGCGTCCATTAACACCATCATCAATGAGACTACTAGTCTCATCAGTGCTTTCATCAGTAACACTACACCCCCCATCAACACTGTAATGACACCACTAACTCCATCAACACAGCCATGACACCATTACCACCATCAACACTACCATGACACCATTATCAGCATCAACACTGCCATGACACCATTACCACCATCAACACTACCATGACACCATTACCACTATCAACACTACCATGACACCATTACCACCATCAACAGTGCCATGACACCATTACCACCATCAACACTGCCATGACACCATTATCACCATCAACACTACCATGACATCATTACCACCATCAACACTGCCATGACACCATTGCCACCATCAACACTGAAATAACACCATTATCTCCATCAACAGTGCCATGGCACCATTACCACCATCAACAGTGCCATGACACCATTACCACCATCAAAACTGCCATGACACCATTACCACCATCAGTGACACTTTTCATCCCCACATATCTGAATTCCTCACTGTGAATATTTGCTGTCTTGTATATTCATTATTGTATATATGCTGAGTTGGATCGAGTAGTTGGTTTGAGGGGGGGGGGTGGAGTTGGTGTGGGAGGCTGGAGCAGGTGGTTTGGTGGTGGATGGAGCAGTAGTGGGGGTGAGGACTGGTGTTGGTTGGGCGGCTTCTGATTGGTCCGTCCCAGTGGCGGGAGGTGGTGGTGGTGTCGTCCCAGTGGTGGGAGGTGGTGGTGGTGTCGTCCCAGTGGTGGGAGGTGGTGGTGGTGTCGTCTCAGTGGTGGGAGGTGGTGGTGGTGTCGTCTCAGTGGTGGGAGGTGGTGGTGGTGTCGTCTCAGTGGTGGGAGGTGGTGGTGGTGTCGTCTCAGTGGTGGGAGGTGGTGGTGGTGTCGTCTCAGTGGTGGGAGGTGGTGGTGGTGTCGTCCCAGTGGTGGGAGGTGGTGGTGGTGTCGTCTCAGTGGCGGGAGGTGGTGGTGGTGTCGTCTCAGTGGTGGGAGGTGGTGGTGGTGTCGTCCCAGTGGTGGGAGGTGGTGGTGGTGTCGTCTCAGTGGTGGGAGGTGGTGGTGGTGTCGTCTCAGTGGTGGGAGGTGGTGATGGTGTTGGTAGTGGTGGTGGAGCCTTCTCGATGTTGACAATATTTAAAGTGGACTTTATAATGTCTGACGATGGTTGAGATGCTGGGAATGTGAAGCTGGGCATATTGTTGAGTTTAAACAGTTCATTGATGGTGGTGTTGAAAGATCCAGGTGTAGCCATATTGTGTACATAAGAGTACATGATGCAGTAGATAATTTTGGTGGAGTCACCCACGGGCAGTGGTGGTGGTGGTGCAAGGTTGGTGGAGGCAGCCTGGGTGGCCTGGAGAATCTTGGTGGTGTCTGCGTTTAGCTTCGTGATGGCAGCATATGTTGTTGCTTGAGCAGTAGGTTATGTTTGTTGGTCAAGTTGTTTCTTGAGGACATCACGTCTAGTAGGACACTAGGCAGCGAGGGTATGGTGATCAGTCTTGCAGTTTAAACACTTGAATGAGGTGGTGGTGGTGCAAGACTTGAAGTCGTGTCCTTCTTTGCCACAGGTAGCACAGAATTTCTTGTCCTTGGTGGGACAGTCTTTGGTGGTGTGTGAGTATGAGTAGCAGTTATAACACTGTGGGATGTACTCATATCTTTCTGCTTCAATGTGGGCTGGGTTGATGTGGCAATAGTGTATAGCCAGTCCATCAGCCACTACCAAACCACCTAGAGCAAACATCCACTATTGGTACATGCAATACGACGATGTCAAATTCTATACCACAAAACAATTCGACACAACAATGTCATACTCAGCACTTGCTCAGCGACTCCTAGACGGGACTGTCAAGTTCACCCGCCTTAAGAATACACCTACTACCTTAGAAGACATAGTCCACGTCCTTTGTACCAACGTTACAACAGACCCCCTGAATGTTTGCCTCGCAACTCAACTCTCATGAACACAATTCAACGCTCTCTGCTCTGGCTCTGCTGAGTAAACTCCACTGTCACGACAAAGTTCCCCAGCACTTTGCTATTTAGCTAAACCTGGGGTGTGGCTCCAATCGACCCTAATACAGCTCCTTCTCTGCCTCTCCCACCGCCGCCTGTCAGCCGCCTGCAGTACATCTACACTCGCCTCAGCAGCTGTATCAACTCGCCCCAGCATTCTCCACATACCACCAACGCCTGCAGTCTATCTGCACATCTTGCCCAGAGTGGACGGGCCACTCACCTGTATATTCCCACCTCCTACCTTACCCCAACCTTTTCCCATATTTCTATCCTTACCCATCCTTCTTCCAACCCCATCTTACCGACGCTCAGGTCAATCAAGCTCAAGTATATATGCTGAGAGTTGTATATCCCTCATTGCATTTATGCTGAAAGCTGTATATCATTGTATTTTTTCTCTCTGAAAGGGACTTTATATATTCTTTATTTCCGAGATGAAACTATCCTTTACAGGTGTTGAAAAAAGAGACCTCCAGCCTTAATGACCCTGTTATTCTCATTAGGTTTTTAACCCACGTAAACCATGCAACAACCAGCAGGAAAAACAAGGTAATCACTCACTTAGCTCTCAGTGTTACCATCCATAAAATATAATGTTGTTTACAGTAACACATTCGCAGGGCAATGGATGATACCATGAAATGTATGATGATCGCAGAACGATGAAGGAATGTGCTTTACAGTGTGACACTATAACAGGAGGATGAATGATCATGCTTTACAGTGTAACATCATCACAGGACGATGGGATTGGCATCCCTAGTTTTGAAGGTTCTCATTATCCATCCTATCATTTTCTTAGCAGATGTGATAGAAACATTGTTGTTATATTTGAAAGTGAGATCATGTTCACTCCCATGTCCTTCACATTATTTATTCGCTCTCTTGTGTAGATAGAATTTTTTTTATACACCGACACGGTTTTATTTTCCCTCAAGTTTTCAATATCTGAGTAATTGAAATTTCTCTTCATTGAATGTCATGTTTTCCGCGGCCCACTTAAAGATTTGGTTGATGTCCGTTTAGAGCCTTTCAGTGTCTTCGATGGATGACACCGTCATGCAAAATCGGGTGTCATCCGCAAAGGAAGACAGGATGCTGTGTCTTACATCTCTGTCTATGTCGGATATGAGGATAAGGAACAGGATGGGGGCAAGTGCAGTGCCTTGTGGAACCGAACTTTTCACTGTAGCCGCCTCAGACTTTACTCTATTTACTATTACTCTTTGTGTTCTATTTGTTAGGAGGTTATAGACCCATCTACCAACTTTTCCTGTTATTCATTTATCACACATTTTGTGCACTATTACACCATGGTCGCACTTGTCCAAGGCTTTCGCAAATTCTGTGAATATTACATCTGCATTTTATTCGTCTTCCAGTGTATCTAAGACCTTGTCATAGTGGTCCAGAAGTTGGGTATCTAGGTGGGTGGCGATCTTGCTGCTTAGAACCTTTTCAAAGATTTTTATGATATGGGACATTAGTGCTATCGGTCTGTAATTCTTTGCAATTGCTTTACTGTCACCTTTGTGGAGGAGGGCTATGTCTGTTTTTTTTGTGACTGTGGGGTGACCCCTGTGTCCATGCTTCTTCTGCATAGAATGCTTTAGACACGTAAAAGGCGCTTCTTACAGTTCTTGATGAACACGGAGTTCCACGAGTCTGGGTCTGGGCAGAGTGTTTGGGCATGTCATTTATTGCTTTATTGAAGACTTGTGGTGTTAGGATAATTTAGGAGATTTTTGGATTGGCCAAATTTTGAGTCTCGGTCATCAAAAATTCATTTAGATTATCGACTTTTAGTCTGCTTAATGGCTCGCTAAACACTGAGTCATACTGGGACTTAAGTATCTCACTCATTTCTTTGCAGTCATCAGTAAGTCCCCTCCCGTGTAAGCAGGGCTCCAATACTTGATGTTATTTTTGCATTAGATTTGTCATAAGAAAATAATTTTTTTTTTCAACTTCATTGATAGCTTCAAATTCTTCCTGAGTTTCTTGTCTCCTGTATGATTCCATAAGCTTAAGTTTTATATTCGCTATTTCTCTGACCAGTGCCTCAGATATACCGGCCTCTTTCAGCAGTTCTGTGATTTTTTGCCTTTGCCTATATAGGGAGCGTTTCTCTCTTTCTAGTTTACATCTTGTCTTCATTTTTCTTAAAGGAATGTGCTTTGAGCATACCTCAAGTGACACAGAGTTAATTATTTCTAAGCATAGGTTCGGATCTGTGTTATTTAGGAAATCCTCCCAACTTGTTTCATTCAGGACACAGTTGACTTGATTCCACTATATGTTTTTGTTATTGAAGTTGAATTTGGTGAAGGCACCTTCATAACCAGTCACCTTTTACTGGTCAGGAGCATTTTGTACCTCTATTATGTTGTGATCTGAGTGTATTGTCTTTGACACTGTTATATAACTTGTTGGTGAAGATGAGAACCAGTGTATTTTCCAGTCTTGTTGGCTCTGTTATTTGCTGGTTTAGGTGAATCTGTTGCAAAAATTTAATTGCTCAAGTGTGTGTGAATTATCGTCTGAGCAGCCTCCTGGGGCTCTGCTAAAACATTATTTGCTATATACCTCCACTTTAGGTGTCTTAAGTTGAAATTACCTAGCAGCAAGATGTTTAGGGCAGGAGTTGGGAGATTTTCCAGACATTGGTCAATTTTACGAAGCTGTTCCTGGAATTGTTGTGAAGTCGCTCATTTGCTCAGAGCAAATGAGCGGCTCTGTGACATACATGCCAATTTCTCCCTTATTGCCTGTTTACTCTGTCGTATCTGAACAGGTTTTACTTGGGATAAATATTTCGTTGTCAAAGTGATCCTTTATGTGGGTCTCTGTGAAAGCCGCAATGCGTTTGACTCTGTGATCAGTACATTGACGAAAGATATTTTAATGTTTGTTGATTGATTTAGACCCTGTATGTTTGCAAAGATAAATGTCGTCATACTGATGGTATGTAAAGGGGGCTTTGTTTGCTGCCACTATCATCTGTTGTTCTGGAGTGAAGGCCAGTGACTATGCCTCCGCACCAGAAGTGTTTGGGTTTGTGTAAGATTTCTGTCATTTCTTGCCAGTCTTTTTTCTTTCCTGGTAATAAAAACCTCCGTCTCTGGGGAGATTTTGGCTCTCCTGGTTTGTTTCCCATGGCCTGGGTGATCTGTATCATCTTGTTCCCTTTAGATGGTGCGCCTGACAACATAAGTAGCAATATTGTGTTTCATGGACTAACGAGTGACACATTTCTTGGTGAAATAAATTACAAGAAGAAGAGTTGCATTCTCCTTTTGTCATGTGGGTGCGGCATTTTTTGGGAAGACCAAAACTGTACGTCTCACCTGTTTTTCCAGATATTCCATGGCTGCAGATACCTAAGACATTGAATTTGCATAGATTGAATTTCTGTTTGCCAGGATTATTTGTGGCTGTGTTCCCTACTGGTGTATTTTTTGTGTCTCCCCATTATCTATAGCCGCTGTACTAACATCAGCGCCTCCGCCAGTTTTTTTCTGGAAATGTATCAACACAAAACCCCAAAGCATCATTCACTTTCATTCCATCTCCTGCAGTACTACTATTTTGTAACTCTGGAATCTGTATAATTTTGCTTTTACCAGTTACGTCACCAGGGCCACTCTCTCCATCTTGTGCATTGTATTCCAGGACAGCACCAGCACCATCTGGTGCATTGTATTCCAGGACAGCACCAGCACCATCTGGTGCATTGCCTTTCATGTTTGTATTAAAAGTACTGTCCACCAAGACAGCACCAGCACCAGGGGTGACCCCTCCATGTTACCCACTCCTTTTATTTTCCCAGCTGTTATACAAGACTGTCATGTTTTCAAAGAAGGATTTTTTTTTTTGTTGGTGTTCCTGTGAATAAAACAAAAAATGTGCAATATAAAACACTTGGAAGGCATGCATCCACAAAGGCTAACTTTTATGCTCCAAGTTCTTGAATCAAGAACCCTCTCCACTTCACTCTCTATACCATCTAAGATCGACCACCCATCACCCCATATCTCGAACCCACATATTTATACATCTGACAACAAAATCATGTAAATCATTAACTCTTATCCTGAAGACATATTCCTCACACACACACGCACACACACTTACCGTGTACGTTTATTGGAGAATGCTACACCAGTTTGGAACCCACACTTGGCCAAGTACGTCAGGAAATTAAAGAAAGTACAAAGGTTTGCAACGAGATTAATCCGGAGCTAAGGGGTATATCCTACGAGAACAGGTTAAGGGAAATCGAGCTGACGACACTAGAGGAGAGGAGGGATAGGAGGAGGGATAGGGGACACATGATAACGACATATAAAATACTAGAGGAATCGACAAGGTGAACAGAGACAGGAAGTTACAGACATGGAACACAGAAACAAGGGGTCACAATTGGAAGTTGAAGACTCAGATGAGTCAAAGGGATGTTATGAAGTATTTCGTCAGTCATAAAGTTGTCAGGAAGTGGAAAAGTCTAGGAAGTGATGTAGTGGAGGCAGGAACCATACACAGTTTTAAGACAAGGTTTGATAAAGCTCATGGAGCAGGGAGAGAGAGGATCCAGTAGCGATCAGTGAAGAGGTGGGGCCAGGAGCTATGACTCGACCCCTGCAGCCACAAATAGGTGAATACAAATAGGTGAGCGCGCACACACACTCTCTCTCCCCCTCACTTGGCCAAGTACGTCAGGAAATTAAAGAAAGTACAAAGGTTTGCAACGAGATTAATCCGGAGATAAGGGGTATATCCTACGAGGAGAGGTTAAGGGAAATCGACCTGACGACACTGGAGGACAGGAGAGATAGGGGGGGGACATGATCCATTCATAGCTTCAAGAAGAGGTATGATAAAGCTCATGGCGCATGGAGAATGACCCAGTAGCGGCCAGTGAAGAGCTATGAATCGACCATTGCAACCACAACTAGGTGAGTACACAGCACACACACATAGTACAAAAGCCTAACCCATAAAAAAAAATGGTGGCTCAGAGGGAAGTCGAAGGTTCAGGGGATCAGAGGAAGATGGTCCTGGTAAGGAAGAATGAATAGAAGAGCAATGTATAAGGATGGGGCGGAACAGCATCCTGCAAGAGAAACCACTGCTGAAGGAATCATCAACATACAAGAGGGTGTTCCTAGACCGTGACAGAACAATAACAGAATAACAGCAGCTGAAGGAGAAGACAGAAATGAAAGGGGATAGGAAGATAGACAAGAACAGAGTCAGCAGAAGACAACCAGTGATAAGAAGAGCAACAAGCACAAGCACACACAGAACCACCATCAGAACCCCACAGCCAAACACAGTATCCCAACACAAACCACAATCCACACTCAGTCCCCACCCAACAATATGCTTTAGAATCCCACAGCACACTACCAGGCTCCCCACCCACACCCACCCACCAGAACACAATGTTGGAGGGGAAATTGAAGGTATGGTACACCAAAGCTGATGGAATAACGAACAAGTGGGAGGAGTGGCATGAAAGAATCGAAGAGGCATCGTTGGTCAGCATAGCTCTCACCTAAACCAAGCTCACAGGAATGATAAGAGATGTCATCTTTTCAACGGGATATCAGATCCTCAGGAAAGACAGAGGGAACAGAGGGGGTGGAGCGGCACTGCTCATCAAAATCAAATGGCATTTTGATGAGTTGGAGAGAGGAGACAGAGGAGAAGCAAGAGACTACGTAATAGGAACACTTTAGTCTGGAGGTCCCAAGGAGGTAATTGCAATGATGTTTAACCCACCAGAATATGATGAGAGTAACAGAGCACTGGTTGACTCACTGGTTGAAGTGGCCAGAAGGGCTCATGTGAGCAGGACAAAGCTACTGATTGTGGGTGACTTCAATCACAAAAAAAATTGACTGGGAGAACTTGGAGGCACATGGGTGCCCAGAAACATAGAGGGCTAAGATGATGGAGGTGGTACTGGAAAAACTCATGTACCAACACGTAAGGGACACTACCAAAGAGAGAGAGATGGGATGATGAACCAGCAAGAGTGGACCTGGTATTCACTTTGAGTAGTGCAGATATTGAGGACATCACATTTGAAAGACCCCTTGGGACCAGTGACCTCGTAGTTCTGAGTTCAAATATATAGTAGAATTACAAGTGGAGAGAGAAGCAGGAAGGGCAGGACGAACGAAGCCAAACTACAAGAGAGGGGACTATAGAGACATGAATTTCCTGCACGAGGTTTAGTGACACAGATCACTGTCAGGGAAGTCAGTAAATGAGATGATAGAATATCTGACAACAATATGCAAGAAAGCTGAGGAGAGGTTAGTACCCAAGGGTAACAGAAATAACTAGAAGGCCAGGATGAACACTTGGTTCACTCAAAGGTGTAGAGAGGCAAAAACCAAGTGTTCTAGAAAATGGAAGAAGTATAGAAGGCAAAGGACCCAGGAGAATAAGGAGAGCAGTCGCAGAGCCAGAAATGAATATGTACAGGTAAGAAGGGAGGCCCAAAGACAATATGAAAACGACATAGCAGCGAATGCCAAATATGACCTGAAGCTGTTGTCCAGCCACATCACGAAGAAAACAACAGTCAAGGAGATCACAAGAAAGGACCGAGAAGTATGTGAGGAACTCAACATGAGATGCAAATATTTGATCACAGAGACAGAAGGGACTCCAGAAAGACAGAGAGGAGGGGTTCATCAAGTGTTGGACACAATACATACAACCGTGGAGGAAGTGAAGAGGCTACTAGGCGACTTAGATACCTCAAAGGCGATGGGGCCGGATAACATCTCTCCATGAGTCCTGAGAGAGGGAGCAGAGGCGCTATGTGAGCCACTAACAACAATTTTCAACACATCTATAGAAACAGGGCGACTACATGAGGGATGGAAGACAGCAAATGTAGTCAAAAATTTTGAAAAGGAGACAGACACGAAGCAGTAAACTACAGATCAGTGTCACTAACATGTACAGTATGCAAAGTCATGGAGAAGATTATCAAGAGAAGAGTGGTGAGCACCTAGAATTTAATGAGCTTATCAACGGCAACCAGCACGGTTTCAGGGACGGGAAATCCTGTCACAAACTTTCTGGACTTCAATGACAGCAAGACAAGAGAGATAGGGGTGAGTAGATTGCGTTTTCTTGGACTGTAAGAAGGCTTTTGACACAGTTCCCACACAAGAGATTAGTGCAAAAGCTCGAAGACCAGGCAAGGATAACAAGGAAGGCACTGCAATGGATCAGGGAATACCTGTCGGGAAAACATCAGCGAGTCATGGTTCCACAGGGGTCAGTCCAAGGACCGGTGCTGTCTCTGGTGTATGTGAACGACATGACGGAAGAAATAGACTCAGAAGTGTCCCTGTTTGCAGATGATGTGAAGATGATGAGAAGAATTCAATCGGAAGAGGACCAGGCAGAACTACATAGGGATCTGGACAGGCTGCAGGCCTGGTCCAGCAACTGGCTCCTGGAGCTCAACTCTTTTCTGTTTGGTAATCTTTATTCTTCCCAAGAAACTGACTAGACGTTTAACTTAACATCTGAATGAGGTAATCAAGAATAAACATAATATTAGAGGTGATTGTTCTTTCAGAGAGGTATTTCATTTTAAAAGATGGATAAGTTTTCATGGAACACACACTGTTTCCACTGTTTTCATTAAAAAAAATATTCTTTATTCATTTCATTTCCAAAAGGAGGAATCGGTCTTATCAGATTCTCTTTGAGGGTCTGATTGGGCTGGTGATCCTTCGCAATTGGATAGATTACATTTTTTTTTCATGGAGGATTGCTTCCATCAGAAGCGGTTGCCTGACTTACATCATATAAGTGCAACCAAGAATATTGATTTAATCTATTTGAAGGAATGTAGACTGTAAGCTGGAGCACCTCCGCCAAGCTTTCCTGGATATGCAGCTTATAACTTAAGGTCATCCAACTGTTGTGTGATGTATGTTAGAAAGAGCTTGCCCTGCAGAGACGAGTAAACATGCAGTATCAAGGTGTCAAAATGTTTGCAGACAACTTTTCCATAAACATTTTTAATATTTATGCTCCAGCGAACCAGCTTCGACCTGATGCTTTTCCAGATCAAGTCAATAGTGAACCTACCTTCAATCTTGGAAACTTTAATGCCACACATTAGAACATTGGTGGGGTTATAACAAGCACCAATGGAACTAAACAAGTGAAATTTCTAAATGACCATGATAATATCCGAATTGTGGCAATGTTGAGCTTACTCACATATATGGTGGCATACTAAATATGTGCCTTAGATTTAATATATCATATACGATGCATGACTAGCTGATCACTTCCCAAGACTCACAACTGTCAATCTTGATCATATCTCCAGCAATCAAAGAGTTAAATATAGACGGAGAAAACTTATTCTTAACTTAGAATACAGAAATAACTTTATTAACTACTTGGATCAATGGTAAAAGAATTACAAGCCTATTGGCACAAAAAAAATCAATAATGATTTAGTTGCCACTACTGAGAATTTGCTCACATTTCAAGTGAACAGAAATCTTCCACCATAAATGGCAACAAATAACATTGTAAATATTATAATTTTCCACAACTACGCAATTTAAAAGATACAGCTATGAGGATTTGTAAAGAATACCATGAATGTAGATCCACAGACCTGCTCAGAACGTTCCAAGCTGCACTAACAAATGCAAGGAATACAAAGTAAGAACTTAGGCAACAGGAATGTGAACAACTTGTTAGTAGGTTAAATAGGTCTACCCGTTTAGTTTAGATTGGAAATGTATAAATAAAATAACCAGGAAAAAGACTGGTAATATTAATCATCCCTTTCCACTTGAAAAAGCGAATAACATCTAGGCTTGAAAATCTTCCATTTCTTACTAGAAAAACCTAGAGAGTGCTTCTGAAGGTTGTAATTAATTTTTAGACCTCTTCACTGGGCATGAATTATGTAATGTATTAACTATAGGGCCATCAACCGCTCCTGGAGAGGATGGTATAATCTATGATAATATCAGAACCCTAAGGTACGTCCCTGGTAACCCTTTGTTAGCACTGTATAATCTCAGTTACATTGAGGGAGTTCTTCCTACTTCCTGGACCAATAGTCTCACTGTGCTTATCCCTAAGCCACAACAGCCTTATACATTTAGACCGATCTCCTTAACTAGTTCTCATTGTTAAACTTTTGAAAGAGTGATGCTTAACAAACTATACTACAGAATCAGGCACCAACTTTCCCCTCATCTCTATGGGTTCGTGAAAGTTAAAAGTGTGCAGAATTGTATTTCCACCTTTCGCACTGCACACACCTTTATTAGTTTTACCAATTTCTTGATCTAAAATCTGCATATGATATCGCAAACAGAACCGTTATACTGCATGAACTATCCAAAATGAACATTGGTATACCTGGAGTATACCTGGAGAGGGTTTCGGGGATCAAGGATCCTGCGGCCTGGTTTGAGACCAGGCCTCGTGGTGGATCAGGGACTGATCAACCAGGTTGCTACAGCTGGCCGTCAGTACGAACCACAACTCGGTTCGTCAGATACTGACTTTAGGTGCCTGTCCAGTGCCTTCTTGAAGACAGCCAGGGGTCTATTGATAATCCCCGTTATGTATGATGGGAAGTAGTTAAACAGTCTTGGGTCCCTGACACAAAATTGTGTTGTCTCTCAGTGTACTCCTGGTGCTCCTGCTTTTCATTGGGGAAATGTTGCATCCCCTGACGCGTATTTTTCAATCATAGGGAGTGATTTTCGTTTTCAAGTTTGGTACTAATCCCTCTAGGATTTCCCAAGTGTATACTCTCATGTATCTCTCTCGCCTGCGTTCCAGGAAATACAAATCAAGAGATTTCAACGGTTCCCAGTAATTTAGAAGCTTTATCGTACTAAGTGTGCCGTGAAACTTATTTGTACACTCTCCAGGTCAGCAATTTCGCCGGCCTTGAAAGGGGCAGTTAGTGTACAGCAGTATTCCAGCCTAGAGGGAACAAACGATTTGAAGAGAATCATCATGCGCGTGGCGTCCCTAGTCGTGAAGGGGGGGGAGGAGCATTTTTGAGCTTTTTTTTTTATTTTGCAAATATTTCATTGGGAATATTGTCTTTGAATTAAGCAGCATTTGAAACATAGACACTGAGTTTTTAGTGACGTTTTACCTTAGAGTTATATAGAGAAAAAAAGAATGCTCTGTTTGATAGAGCTTATGGCAATCCCTCCTCTACAAAATTATTACGACATACAATATTCTAATTTAGATCAGATGAAAGAGGAAGAGTTAGGATATAGAACTACAGTTCATCTTGAGCTTCCTCTCAATAGATTGCATTATATAAATTATTGAAATCATTGTTTTTTTTTTTATTTATTTGGGAAAATAAAAATCACTATCAAGAAAAAGTAAAACATATCGCAAAATTGCTCTCTAGTTCGATAGAACCATCACTCCTCTATACCCCTGCGAAAGAATCATGATAAATACTCTTTGCATAATCGGGATTACAATGTCAATAACTTACTCCTGAGATATTGGCACTTACAAAGCTTCGGAAGTGGTTTGCCACATATTCAGAGCAGTGCATCCCACCATACTTATCGACGGCTGCAAGGCCACTGAGGTGTCTGCCGCAGCTCACACACACACCACTCCTCACAGAAGTTGCCATGTAGTGTATTTAAAATGAAACAATCATAAAAAACGCAATTTTAGGGGTAAAAAAAAAAAAAAAAACTGGCTAATCAGCAACACATCTTTTTGCTGACACAAAAAAAAAATACTTTTTAGTATAAACATACTTAGAAATATGATAGAAATAAGCAGATTGCATCAACTTGTTGCCAGAAAGATGCACTATTTTTTGGTAAGAAAAAATATTTTTCCATAAGTTTTCAATTTTAATTTTGTTATATATCGAAAAATGCTCCTCCCCCCCTGAAGGTTCTCATTATCCATCCTATTATTTTTCTAGCTGATGCGGTAGATGCATTATCACTCCCAAGTCCTTCACGTTATTTTTTCACTCAATTGTTTGGTTAGAATTTGTTGTATACCCTGATAAAGTTTTAATTTCCATAAGTTTTCCATATCTGAGTAGCTGAAATTTCTCTTCACAGAACTTCATATTGTTTTGAGTGACTCATTTGATGATTTGGTTGGTGTCCTCTTGGAGTCTTGGAGGACACTGTCATGGCAATTCTGGTGTCATCCGCAAAGGAAGACACGAAGCTATGGCTTACATCTCTATGTCAGATATGAGGATGAGGAATAGAATGGGAGCGAGTACTGTGCCTTGCGGAACAGAGCTTTTCACAATAGCTGCCTCAGACTTTACTCTGTTTACTATTACTCTTTGTGTTCTATTTGTCAGGAAGTTATAGATCCATCTACCAACTTTTCCTGTTATTCCTTCATTACGCAGAAGCGACCTGCTCTAAACCCGTGTTGCCCTGGGTTGTTTAATTAATGGGTATCTAGGTGGTTTGCGATCTTGCTTCTTAGAACCCTTTCAAAGATTTTTATGATATGGGATGTTAGTGCTATCGGTCTGTAGTTCTTTGCAATTGCTTTACTGCCACCTTTGTAGAGTGGGGCTATGTCTGTTGTTTTTAGTGAGTGTGGGACGACCCCTGTGTCCATGCTACGTCTCCATAGAATGCTGAATGTGTTCTTGATGAACACGGAGTTCCATGAGTCTGGGCCTGGATCAGAATGCATGGGCATGTCATTTACTGCCTTTTCAAAGTCTTGTAGTGTTAGGATAATCTCATTTAGATTGTCGACCCTTAGTCTGGGTAACGGCCCGCTAGACACTGAGTCATATTGGGACTTTAGTATCTCACTCATTTCATTGCTGTCATCTGTGTATGTCCCATCTCTCCTAAGCAAGGGCCCAATACTGAATGTTGTTTTACCTTTAGATTTTGTCATACCAGGCTGATATGTCTTTCAAGAAGGATATTTTATTGGCGGTCTTGTCTTTTAATGTAGATGTAGTTTTCTCATACAGATGTATCTCGTTTGGGCAGACCCAAATATATTTCTATGATTTTATATCAAAAGTGGTCGCTGGTTTAAAGTTCCTGCATGACCTATGGGATCATTTACCTCAGAGATTTGATGCAATTAAGGCATGACTCTACACAGATTTTCATTGTGATGGTCATTTACAACACTTTACAACTCTTGTAATTAGCTGGTCTATAACTACTAAAAGTATTTACTTGCTAGTGATTAACAGTTCTTCTGGGTAGGCTGCCTAGGATAGGCTTATTATATAAATTATATATATATATATATATATATATATATATATATATATATATATATATATATATATATATATATATAAGGATGGGGTCCACCTCTAGTGTCAATTGTGGGACCCATTGCCTCGGAGAAGTGGATAAAAGACTTCAAGGAAGAATATTTAGATTTCTTTCTGAAGCCATTTGAATATTCCACTTCCCCTACTACCCCATCTTTTTTTATACAAACTTTATTTCAAGACAAAATACAAAATACAATGGGGAGTAAAACAACATAGATAACAACTCAGAACTACATGTCAAATACTTCGTCCAACTCCCCGGCAGTGGGCCGCGTGCCCAGAATACTGCAGGCATTTCCCCTCTGGATCGCAACACTGAGTCTCTGAAACAGGAAGCTGGTCGCCCTGTGGTCCTTGGTTTCTATGATGAGTTTTCCACCCAGCTCCTTGAGAAACTTTAGAGCACACTTGCCCCCTGCTCCATGGGTCTCCGACCCTATTGGGATGAAGTTATAGCAAGAGGGAAGGTCTTCATATTTGCGGGTCTTCTGGGTCTCCCTGTGGCTGGCAGCTCCACCCCCTTCGGCTAAGGAGTGTGGCAGGTAGGTGTTTGCCAATGTGGCAGCACAGGTGTAGTCCCAAGCAATCTTCTTACCATCCTTCCAGGGTAGCATGGTGGCTCCATCAGGACGCTTTTGACTTCCATCAGACCTCTGCACTTGGGGTTCCCGTTGAGCTGGGCAACGGGCTGTGGCGAGGCTTCTCTTTATGATGTCATTGATCTCCTCATGTCTAGCATACTTCCCTTCTGATGTGTGACACACTAGACCATGAAGTCCGAATTGGTCAGCCGTCGCCCTGCCGCAAATACACCTATGTTCGGTGAGTATGGGGGCGGCTAGGCGAAGAGCAACACCAATCCGAATGGCCTGTGGGTCGAGTCGAGTCCCCAGAGAGGAATTGGGAACAGCAAGAAGGAAATCTCCTGAGTGTGGTGCCTTCACCGCTAGGAGACGAGCTTTGTCCTTTCCTGAAGCGTTGGTGAGCATTGTGTTGGAATTTTTTCCATGATCGGTTTGTCCCAGTGGGACTGTTTGTGCTCTTTGGGAGGAGCTGGTCTACTGGAGGAGTCTGCCAGGATGTCCCACTGCACTGCTGCTTCAATGAACTTGGGGTCTTGAGCTCCCACCACCCCTCTCAAACGTTCAGGGACAATCCTCTTGACTAATCCACTGGAAGCCAAACACGATGACAGAAATGCAGGTAACGCTACCTGCCTTGCTTTGGCACCCCTATACCTCCCAGTCGCACTGGGAGGGTTGCCTGCTCCCATTGCTGATCCTCTAGTGACAGATTCAGTGCCTTCTTGAAGGTTGATCTCAGGTGTGCGTCATACTCGTCAAGTGTTGGGTTTTCAAAAGAGGGTGCGCACCTCAGGAAGTAAGTGAGTCTTGGCATAGTAAGACACCTTGTGAGGAGATACAGGGCATCATGGGCATCAAGATCACTTATTCTCTCCTCCATTCTTTTCAGGTCATTCACTTTGTCCTTGAGGACAGTGTCGATGGCGTGGTGACCCAGCGGTGCTCCCAGGAGGGTACTGTTGGATGGAGTGGTAGTAGTGACTTCTGGGAGGATTGTTTGCACTGCATTGATTATTTCCTGATTTGTTGTGATAATTTCACACTTTGAGGGATTAAGGATGAGTCCTAAGGCTTCTCCTTGTGTCTTCACCCGTTGTAGGTCCTCTAACAAGGACTCCCTAGTACCTGCCAGAGTGCCATCATCCAGGTACCAGATGTTGAGCTCGCTGCATAGGCTGGAAGTTAGTTCTCTTACTGCCAAACAGAAGAGAAGTGGAGCGAGTGGATCACCCTGCTGAACACCCTCAGATGAGGGAATTTCATGTTCCCCAAACAAAAGAGTCGAGGGTTTGCTGTAGCCAGCTGAAATGAAGGGAAAGAGACTGGGGAACCGATCCCGAACGGCTGGCAAGACCACATCTCTCTTCACCATATTAAAGGCATTTCTAAAGTCAAGTTTGACTACGGCCTTGTCTTCTGATAGGTCCCTGATGTAGGCCCTTGCCGCATGAGCTGCGGCTTCACTGCCTTGAGAGACCCCAAAGCCCAGTTGGTGTGGCTGGAGTAAACTGGCAGCTTCTAGGCGAATGTTTCTTACTGCTGCTTTGGCAACTAGGCGGCGAAGGGTGTTACCAACAGCAATGGGTCTGATTCCCCCATCCTTCTTCTTCAAAGCGCATAATGAGGCTCCAAAAAGAAAGGTTTAATTTCTTCTGGGATTCGCCCAGCAAGGCAGTTGTTGACAAAAGTTGTTAATTCGGTGAGGAGAATTGATATATATATATATATATATATATATATATAATAAATATATATATATATATATAATAAATATATATATATATATATATATATATATATATATATATATATATTTATTATATAAATTATATATATATATATATATATATATATATATATATATATATATATTTATATATATATATATATATATATATATATATATATATATATATATATATATATATATATATATATATATATATATATATATATATATATTGGTATATACACTGACGTTTGATATGGATTTTATGTATTATAGTTTCAATCCCATACAACAATCTTCCGTCCTGGTACACTTGAACAGTTCTTCAAGGAAGGCTGGCTAGATAAGCCTACTATAAAAGTAATTTGTTTTACATATTGGTATACATACTGTAGTTTGATATATATGGTATATATACTGCAGTTGGCTATGTATGGATTTTATGTATCATAGTTTCAATCCCTTACAATAACCTTCCCTCCTGGTACACTTAGGCAGTTCTTCTGGATAGGCAGGTCAGCCTACTATAAAAGTATTTTGTTTTATATGTTGATATATATGTTGTATGATATATATGGTATATATACTGTAGTTTGAAATATATGGATTTTATATATTATATTTTCAATCCCATACAACAATGTTTCCTCCTGGTACACTATAACAGTTCTCCTGGTACACTAGAACAGTTCTCCTGGTACACTATAACAGTTCTCCTGGTACACTATAACAGTTCTCCTGGTACACTATAACAGTTCTCCTGGTACACTAGAACAGTTCTCCTGGTACACTATAACAGTTCTCCTGGTACACTATAACAGTTCTCCTGGTACACTATAACAGTTCTCCTGGTACACTATAACAGTTCTCCTGGTACACTAGAACAGTTCTCCTGACATAAAAGTATTTTGTTTTATATGCTGGTGTAAATACTTTATTTTTATCTATATAGTCTATGAAGTTATAAATTTTATGTATTTATATAAGTTAGTAATGCTGCAGTTTATAACTATAGTTTTGTAGATTATATTATTATTATAACACTATAACAGTTCTCCTGGTACACTAGAACAGTTCTCCTGGTACACTATAACAGTTCTCCTGGTACACTATAACAGTTCTCCTGGTACACTATAACAGTTCTCCTGGTACACTATAACAGTTCTCCTGGTACACTAGAACAGTTCTCCTGACATAAAAGTATTTTGTTTTATATGCTGGTGTAAATACTTTATTTTTATCTATATAGTCTATGAAGTTATAAATTTTATGTATTTATATAAGTTAGTAATGCTGCAGTTTATAACTATAGTTTTGTAGATTATATTATTATTATTATTATTGTTATTTATTACTGTTATTGCTTAACTTGTGTGTTTGGTGAGTAGTCTACTTAGTTGGATAATAGGATATCTGTCAAATAGAGTATCCTTTTTTCTCTATCAAGGCTTTAGAAGCGAATCTTAAGAAATGTCCCTAGGTACACCGCAGGGAGGAGTTCTCAGTTCCATGCTATTTAGTCTTCTGATTAATGTTCTACCTGCCTTACCTAACATATAGCTATAAACAATGCTGAAGCCATTATGATAATGCTTAAGAGATAAATGGCTTGATAAATGGCTTGATAAATGACTTGATGAAGCCCACACAGTGGGCTTCATCAAGTCACAAACAGATCTACCTGGGTGAACAGTACATGAATATTTATTGGGTGGAGAGTCAGGTGTCTGTGAGGGACCGCCGAGAATTTTGGTAGGTTGGATCTGTGAAGGATCCCCACGGGACGGGCGGGTGTATATGTAGTTATGTAGGATAGCGATAAAGAAATTTCTTGGCAAGTGGTTCAGCTATGTTATGCAAGCCGTTGTTTTGGTTAAAATTGTCAGATATACAGATGAGTGATGATTCCAGGATTCTGCGGTATTGAGTGTTTTATTTTCTGGCGATAAGTTTCGCGTTTCTGTAGGTGATTAAATTGTTGAGGAAGTTTCGGCGTTGAACGCATGCGTTCCTTAAATCGTCCGATCTGCTTGCGTACTGGTGTTCTGAAATACGTGTTTGGTGGTCTCTTGATGTTTCACCCACGTAAAATTGGTTGCAGTCATTGCAAGGGATTATGTATACCCCTGCAGAGGTATACATAATCCTGTCTATTACTGGTGATGTCCTTGATGGTGGTGGATGTGGAGGTAGACACTTGGAATGAGGTACTGGAAAAGATGTTGGATATATGTTTGGAAACTGAGTTGGTGGGGAGAAATATATATCTCTTTTCGGCAGTGTCAGTGTGCCCGGCATACTGCCGAACCTACTCACACAGGTAGATCTGTGACTTGATATAGTTCACAATGTGGGCGAAACGTTACCAATAAAGTATCGCATTGTACTGCATTTTTTATTATTTTTCCAATGCATAAGATGAGTACAGTTCTTAACTTTGTTCAAGCAATTTGTAATCGATTAGGCCGTATCATATCTTCATCTAAAAAAAAAGATATTGACAATCAAACGACAATCTTATAAATACCTTGGTGTAGATGTACCCTTCAATAAATCCACCATACCACAGCTAAATAAGAAATGCAAAGATAGGCTAAATGCTCTCAAAGCTGCTGCTGGCTGCAACCTCAACTATGGTGCTAATGCGAGAATAGTGAGAATGATGTAAATAGCCTAGATGATTATGTTGCTCCCATGTTGATATTTCCTAGGGAATGTTCTCTCCGACCCTTGGAGTTAATGTAAAATGAAGCCCTCAAAATTATTCGTGACTGTCCCAAATCTACCATATAAGGAGCTTGTTGTCCCTAGTATCAGTAAAAGGATTCTTAAGATTAACACTGTACTTAGTGTTAGAATGTTAAGAAATAAACCAGACACTGTCACTATAAGTCTTATTAAATGTCTAGAATACACTTAGATCTAAATTGGAAGTGAAAACATGCATTTATATTAAGTTTTATAACCTGCACGAACTGTATCACTGTAGACAACAAGAGCATTTCACCCCTCCATGGAAGACGTGTTCATTTAATATCACATACCTGCAAGCCCTCCCAAGAAGCTCATTACTACTAATTCCTTCCTTAAATCACTTGTTAAAGCAACTGCTCAAGAAGAGATTTCTCGCCTAACTGGTAGTAATAATTTATCACAAGTTATATACACTGATGGATCTAAGCAGGAGTCTTCTGGCAGGGCTGCATCAGCTCTGTTTGCAAGGGTTTTAAAGGAATGTAAAGGGAACTAAGCATACCTTTGGCTAATCTCTTCAATATATCACTACAAACTGGCATAGTACCAGGCAAGTGGAAAATGGCTAATGTAATACCTATTTACAAGGCAGGTGACAGGTCCTTAGCTTCGAACTATAGACCAATAAGCCTTACCTCCATGTGCTTAATTATCCACTTTATGAGGAGTATAATAACATATGTAACATAAGATATCTTATTAATGAAAATAATATATATATATATATATATATATATATATATATATATATATATGTGTGTGGAGAAAATTCTCCAAAGGAGGGGGGTATGTGCCCTTTCTACCCTTGTTAAGGGCCCTCACCCTTTCCGCCCTTAGGAAGGGGCCAAACGAGGCGAGTCTGGGTGCAAAAACAAAATAACTCATTCCAGATGTACTGACAACAGTGTGTCACGTTGTCTGACCAAGTAGCAGCGAGTGTATATGTGAGTTAATAGACATTTAAGATAAATGTAACTCTTTGCCGTAACAGGAAAATTATAGTAAACTGTTGTATTAGTTTCTACACTTAAACAATACAATCATGTGTTCCAGTGATCAAAGTATTTAGAGAACACAAACATTTTAATTGCCACTTGTAGCAGCATGTAGCAAATGTTGAAATTGTGCTGATATCAGCATGCCAAGCACCATGAGGCACCACGAGGCACCACGAGTTAGATTGAACTCGGCCTCTGAAGGGGTCATACGACGTGAGGGGTCATATTTCGCGAGGCGACGTAACCTAACAAAGACATTAATCGTGGACGTCGGTGCGCTAATTTAATCTCCACTAACGTCGGGAAATAAGATAAGAATTTTGTTCCAGCACGTTTAGTGAATAACATTGTGGTATATTCAGAAGTGTGCGCAGCTT